>CAMQGK010000259.1:0-21659 GCA_947000775.1 Pterois miles
TTTTTTGACATACTATACTATGACTTTTTTTCATGACTTTTTTCGACATACTATACTATGACTTTTTTCAACATACTATACTATGACTTTTATCGACATACTATACCATGACTTATTCATGACTTTTTTGGACATATTATACTAAGACATTTTGTTGACTTTTTTTGACATACTATACTATGACTTTTTTCTAAATACTATACTTTGACTTTTTTCGACATACTATACTATGACTTTTTTTCATGACTTTTTTCGACATTCTATACTATGACTTTTTTCTAAATACTATACTTTGACTTTTTTCGACATACTATACTATGACTTTTTTTCATGACTTTTTTCGACATTCTATACTATGACTTTTTTCAACATAGTATACTGTGTGTATATGTATGTGTATTTTTATGACTTTTTTCGATATTCAAGACTGACTTTTTTTGAAATACTATCCTATGACATTTTTCGACATACTATACTATGATTTCTTTTACATACTATACTATGACTTTTTTTTCCTGACTTTTGACATACTATACTACTACTATTCTCATGACTTTTTTCGACATACTATACTATGACTTTTTTCATGACTTTTTTGACATATTATACTATAGATTTTTTTTTTATTACTTTTTTCGATATTCGAGACTGACTTTTTTGAAATACTATACTATGACATTTTTCGACATACTATACTATGATTTTTTTACATACTATACTACGACTTTTTGAACATACTAAACTATGACTTTTTTCATGACATTTTTTTGAATAGTATACTATGATTTGTTTGACATACTATGCTATGACTTTTTTTTTTGACATACTATACTCCTACTTTTCTCATGACTTTTTTCGACATACTATAATATGACTTTTTAAGATAAGATAAGATATTGCTTTATTGGTTCCACAGTGGGGAAATTCACATTTTTTTCATGACTCCCGACATACTATACTATGACTTTTTTCGACATACTATACGATGACCTTTTTCATGACTTTTTTTTGACATACTATACTATGACTTTTTCATGATTTCTTTCGACATACTATACTATGACTTTTTCCATGACTGTTTTTGACATACTATACTGACTTTTTTATGACATACTATTCTATATACTGACTTTCTTTGACATTTTATACTATGACTTTTTTTGAAATGTATACTGTGACTTTTTTGTGACTTTTTCAACATACTATACTATGAATTTTTTTCATGACTTTTTTCGAAATACGATACTATGATTTTTTTCATCCTATACTGTGACCTTTTTCTTAACTTTTTTCAACATACGATACTATGATTTTTTATGACTTTTGTTGACATGCTATACTATGACTTTTTTCATGACTTTTTTTGACATACTATACAATGACTTTTTTTTCCCTGACTTGTCGACATTCGATACTATGACTTTTTTCATGACTTTTTTTTGACATACTATACTATAACTTTTTCTTGACTTTTTTTTGACATATTATACTAGGACATTTTATTGACTTTTTTCGACATACACTACTACTTTTTTCATGACATTTTTTGACATATAATACTATGACATTTTTCATGACTTTTTACGACATACTATGACTTTTCGAAAAAAGTCGAAGACATGGAAGTTGAAGACATGGAAGTCGAAGACATGTCGAAAAAAGTCACAGTATAGTATGTCGTAAAAAGTCAGTATAGTATGTTGAAAAAAGTCCTGAAAAAAGTCATAGTATAGTATGTTGAAAAAAGTCTCGAAAAAATGAGAGTATAGTATGTTGAAAAAAGTCCTGAAAAAGTCATAGTATGCTGTGTCGAAAAAAGGCAGTATAGAATGTCAAAAACAGTCATGGTAAAGAATGTCGAAAAAAGTCATGAAAAAAGTCATAGTATGGTATGTTGAAAAAAGTCATGAAAAAAGTCATAGTATAGTATGTCGAAAAAAGTCATAGTATATTATGTCGAAAAAAGTCATTGTATACTATGTCGAAAAAAGTAATTGTATACTATGTTGAAAAACGTCATAGTATAGTACGATGAAAAAGTCACGAAAAAAGTCATAGTATAGTATGTCGAAAAAGTCAACGTATAGAATGTCTCCTCCTCCTCCTCCTTTATCCAGGCTTGGGACCAGCAAAAGTGACCCAAAGGGGACACTCTGGCGGAGTAACATCTTTTTTTTTTTCCTACAATTTTAAATTCAGGGTTTGATTCCCAAAATTTTACATTTACATTTGCCAGCGGCGGTTTTGTGCAGGCGTGATTCATTCAGTGTGGATGCGGAGGGGTGAACAGAGACTGCAGCTAGGAGGGTCTGCTGACGAGGAAAGTGCCGCTTGTGACTGCTTTGGGACCGGGGAGGGTCCACGGCAGCACCCGCTGCTCACTGAGAAGAACGATACCTGCTTTCATGAGAGTCTCCAAAAGTCTCCAGTAACACCAGCAAAACTCGTTCGATTTTTCGCTAATTTCTTATTTGAAAGAGGGGTCGAGGGGTCTGAAACCTGGCTAAATATAGCGACTAAGGCGCTAAATTGGCAACACTGCACTGCTGCTGGAAACCGCTGAGACTGAGACGCTACAGTGCGCATGTCAAAAAATCGAGATGCATTGTGGGACATGCAGTTTAAGGACACTACTTCTGTGAAGCGGCATAGAATTGAATGATATTCATTCCATATTCTTTGCAAGCCTTCGCGGGCCACATAAATTGAGGTGGCGGGCCGGATTTGGCCCGCGGGCCTTGAGTTTGACACATGTACTATACTATGGCGTTTTTTTTGTGTGAAATTTTCCAACATTTCATGAAACGACTTTTGTTCACCATAGAATCACTCTACATGCTATAATACAACCGTTTTCATGTTTTTTTTTCAACTTCAAAAAAATTTGACCTTTTCATCGAAAAATTTCGACATACTATAGTATGGTGTTTTTTTTTAAAATTTTCCAACATTTCACGAAATGACTTTTACTCACCATAGAATCATTATACATTCTCTAATACGACCTTTTTCATGGTTTTTTCATGAATATACGACCGTTTTCATGTTTTTTTTTCAACATCAAAAAAAATTTAAAGTTTTCATAGAAAAATTTCGACATACTATACTATGGCGTTTTTTTTGTAAAATTTTCCAACATTTCACGAAAAGACGTTTGCTCACCATAGAATCATTATACATGCTCTAATATGACCGTTTTCATGGTTTTTTCATGAAAATATGACCGTTTTCATGTTTTTTTTCAACATCAAAAAATTTTTACGTTTTCATCGAAAAATTTCGACATACTATACTGTGGCGTTTTTTTTGTAAAATTTTCCAACATGTCACGAAATGACTTTTGCTCACCATAGAATCATTATACATGCTCTAATACGACCGTTTTCATGTTTTTTTTCATGAAAATACGACCGTTTGTATGTGTTTTTTCAACTTCAAAAAAATTTGACCTTTTCAGCGAAAAATTTCGACATACTATACTGTGGCGTTTTTTTTTGTAAAATTTTCCAACAGTTCACGAAATGACTTTTGCTCACCGTAGAATCATTCTACATGCTATAATACAACCGTTTTCATGTTTTTTTCCAACATCAAAAAATTTTTACGTTTTTCATCGAAAAATTTCGACATACTATAGTATGGCGTTTTTTTTTCTAAAGTTTTCCAACATTTCACGAAATGACTTTTGCTCACCATAAAATCATTATACATGCTATAATACGACCGTTTTCATGTTTTATTCATGAAAATACGACCGTTTTTATGTTTTTTTTCAACTTCAAAAAAACTTGACCTTTTCATCGAAAAATTTCGACATACTATACTGTGGCTTTTTTTTTTGTAAAATTTTCCAACATTTCATGAAATGACTTTTGCTCACCATAGAATCATTATACATGCTATAATACGACCGTTGTCATGGTTTTTTTCAACTTCAAAAAAAATTTAACCTTTTCATCGGAAAATTTCGACTTACTATAGTATGGTGTTTTTTTTTATAAAATTTTCCAACATTTCACGAAATGACTTTTGCTCACCATAGAATCATTATACATTCTCTAATACGACCGTTTTCATGTTTTTTTTCATGAATATATGACCGTTTTCATGTTTTTTTCAACTTCAAAAAAATGTAACCTTTTCATCGAAAAATTTCGACATACTATATTGTGGCGTTTTTTTTTTTTTTTTTGTAAAATTTTCCAACATTTCATGAAATGACTTTTGCTCACCATAGAATCATTCTACATGCTATAATACGACCGTTTTCATGTTTTTTTTTTCAACATCAAAAAAATTTGACGTTTTCATTGAAAATTTCGACATCTTATACTTTGGCAGTTTTTTTTTGTAAAATTTTCCAACATTTCATGAAATGACTTTTGCTCACCATAGAATCATTCTACATGCTATAATACAACCGTTTTCATGTTTTTTTCCACCATCAAAAAAATTTGACATTTTCATCGAAAAATTTCGACATAGTATACAATGGCGTTATTTTTGTAAAATTTTCCAACATTTCACGAAAAGACTTTTGCTCAACATAGAATCATTCTACATGCAATAACACGACCGTTTTCATGGTCTTTTTCAACATCGAAAAAATTTGACTTTTTTCATCGAAAAATTTCGACATAGTATACTATGGCGTTTTTTTTTGTAAAATTTTCCAACATTTCACAAAATGACTTTTGCTCACCATAGAATCATTATACATGCTATAATACGACAGTTTTCATGGTCTTTTTCAACATCGAAAAAATTTGACGTTTTCAATCGAAAAATTTCGACATACTATAGTATGGCGTTTTTTTTTGTAAAATTTTCCAACATTTCACGAAATGACTTTTGCTCACCATAAAATCATTATACATGCTATAATACGACCGTTTTCATGTTTTATTCATGAAAATACGACCGTTTTTATGGTTTTTTTCAACTTCAAAAAAAACTTGACCTTTTCATCGAAAAATTTCGACATACTATACTGTGGCTTTTTTTTGTAAAATTTTCCAACATTTCATGAAATGACTTTTGCTCACCATAGAATCATTATACATTCTCTAATACGACCGTTTTCATGGTTTTTTCATGAATATATGACCGTTTTCATGTTTTTTTTTTTCAACTTCAAAAAAATTTAACCTTTTCATCGAAAAATTTCGACATACTATATTGTGGCGTTTTTTTTTTTTTTTTTTTTAATTTTCCAACATTTCATGAAATGACTTTTGCTCACCATAGAATCATTCTACATGCTATAATACGACCGTTTTCATGTTTTTTTTTCAACATCAAAAAAATTTGACGTTTTCATTGAAAAATTTCGACATCTTATACTATGGCGTTTTTTTTTTGTAAAATTTTCCAACATTTCATGGAATGACTTTTGCTCACCATAAAATCATTCTACATGCTATAACACGACCGTTTTCATGGTCTTTTTCAACATCGAAAAAATTTGACTTTTTTCATCGAAAAATTTCGACAAAGTATACTATGGCGTTTTTTTTGTAAAATTTTCCAACATTTCACGGGACGACTTTTGTTCACCATAGAATCATTCTACATGCTATAATACAACCGTTTTCATGTTTATTTTCCAACATCAAAAAAATTTGACGTTTTCATAGAAAAATTTCGACATATTATACTATGGCGTTTTTTTTGTAAAATTTTCCAACAATTCACGAAATGGCTTTTGCTCACCATAGAATCATTATACATGCTCTAATACGACCGTTTTCATGGTTTTTTCATGAAAATATGACCGTTTTCATGTTTTTTTTTCAACATCAAAAAATGTTTACGTTTTCATCGAAAAATTTCGACATACTATACTGTGACGTTTTTTTGGAAAATTTTCCAACATGTCACGAAATGACTTTTGCTCACCATAGAATCATTATACATGCTCTAATACGACCGTTTTCATGTTTTTTTTCATGAAAATACGACCGTTTGTATGTGTTTTTTCAACTTCAAAAAAATTTGACCTTTTCAGCGAAAAATTTCGACATACTATACTGTGGCGTTTTTTTTTGTAAAATTTTCCAACAGTTCACGAAATAAATTTTGCTCACCGTAGAATCATTCTACATGCTATAATACAACCGTTTTCATGTTTTTTTCCAACATCAAAAAAAATTTTTACGTTTTTCATCGAAACATTTCGACATACTATAGTATGGCGTTTTTTTTGTAAAGTTTTCCAACATTTCACGAAATGACTTTTGCTCACCATAAAATCATTATACATGCTATAATACGACCGTTTTCATGTTTTATTCATGAAAATACGACCGTTTTTATGGTTTTTTTCAACTTCAAAAAAACTTGACCTTTTCATTGAAAAATTTCGACATACTATACTGTGGCTTTTTTTTTGTAAAATTTTCCAACATTTCATGAAATGACTTTTGCTCACCATAGAATCATTATACATGCTATAATACGACCGTTGTCATGGTTTTTTTCAACTTCAAAAAAAATTTAACCTTTTCATCGGAAAATTTCGACTTACTATAGTATGGTGTTTTTTTTTATAAAATTTTCCAACATTTCACGAAATGACTTTTGCTCACCATAGAATCATTATACATTCTCTAATACGACCGTTTTCATGTTTTTTTTTCATGAATATATGACCGTTTTCATGGTTTTTTTCAACTTCAAAAAAATGTAACCTTTTCATCGAAAAATTTCGACATACTATATTGTGGCGTTTTTTTTTTTTTTTGTAAAATTTTCCAACATTTCATGAAATGACTTTTGCTCACCATAGAATCATTCTACATGCTATAATACAACCGTTTTCATGTTTTTTTCCACCATCAAAAAAATTTGACGTTTTCATCGAAAAATTTCGACATAGTATACAATGGCGTTATTTTTGTAAAATTTTCCAACATTTCACGAAAAGACTTTTGCTCAACATAGAATCATTCTCCATGCTATAATACAACCTTTTCATGTTCTTTTTCGACATCAAAAAAATTTGACGTTTTCATCGAATAATTTCAACATTCTATACTATGGCGTTTTTTTTTTTTTGTAAAATTTTCCAACATTTCACGG
The DNA here is from genome assembly GCA_947000775.1 of Pterois miles. Classification (NCBI taxonomy): domain Eukaryota; kingdom Metazoa; phylum Chordata; class Actinopteri; order Perciformes; family Scorpaenidae; genus Pterois; species Pterois miles. The sequence continues at coordinate 7,081 of CAMQGK010000259.1, forward strand.
AACGACTTTTGTTCACCATAGAATCATTCTACATGCTATAATACAACCGTTTTCATGTTTATTTTCCAACATCAAAAAAAATTTGACGTTTTCAAAGAAAAATTTCGACATACTATACTATGGCGTTTTTTTTGTAAAATTTTCCAACAATTCACGAAATTGCTTTTGGTCACCATAGAATCATTATACATGCTCTAATACGACCGTTTTCGTGTTTTTTTTCATGAAAATACGACCGTTTTCATGTTTTTTTTCAACATCAAAAAATTTTTACGTTTTCATCAAAAAATTTCGACATACTATACTATGGCGTTTTTTTTGTAAAATTTTCCAACATGTCACGAAATGACTTTTGCTCACCGTAGAATCATTCTACATGCTATAATACGACCGTTGTCATGGTTTTTTCCACATTAAAAAAATTTGACCTTTTCATCGAAAAATTTCGGCATACTATACTATGGCGTTTTTTTTTTCTGTAAAATTTTCCAACATTTCACAAAATGACTTTTGCTCACCATAGAATCATTATACATGCTATAGTACGACCGTTTTCATGTTTTTTTTTTCAACATCAAAGAAATTTGAAGTTTGCAACGAAAAATTTCGACATACTATACTATGGCGTTTTTTTTTTGTAAAATTGCTATAATACAACCATTTTCATGTTTTTTTTCCAACATCAGAAAAAAACGACGTTTTCGTCGAAAAATTTTGACTTACTATACCATGGCGTTTTTTTTCTGTAAAATTTTCCAATATTTCACGAAAAGACTTTTGCTCACCGTAGAATCATTATACATGCTATAATACGACCGTTTTCATGTTTTTTTTTCAACATCAATAAAATTTGATATTTTCATAGAAAAATTTCGACATACTATACTATGGCGTTTTTTTTGTAAATTTTTCCAACATTTCACGAAATGACTTTTGCTCACCATAGAATCATTCTCCATGCTATAATACGACGTTTTCATGTTTTTTCTTCAACATCAAAAAAATTTGACGTTTTCATAGAAAATTTTCGACATACTATACTATGGCGTTATTTTTGTAATATTTTCCAACATTTCACGAAATGACTTTTGCTCACCATAGAATCATTATACATGCTATAATACGACCGTTTTCATGTTTTTTTCATGAAAAAAACCATGAAAACAGAATCATTATACATGCTCTAATACGACCGTTTTCATGTTTTTTTCATGAAAATACGACCATTTTCATGTTTTCTTTCAACATCAAAAAAATTTGACGTTTTCATCGAAAAATTTCGACATACTATACTATGGCGTTATTTTTGTAATATTTTCCAACATTTCACGAAATGACTTCTGCTCACCATAGAATCATTATACATGCTATAATATGACAGTTTTCATGTTTTTTTCATGAAAATACGACCGTTTTTATGTGTTTTTTAAACATCAAAGAAATTTGAAGTTTTCAACGAAAAATTTCGACATATATCGACTATGGCGTTTTTTCTTTTAAATTGCTGTAATACAACCGTTTTCATGTTTTTTTTTCCAACATCAAAAAAATTTGACGTTTTCATCGAAAAATTTCGACATACTATACTATGGCGTTTTTTTTGTAAAATTTTCCAACATTTCACTAAATGACTTTTGTTCACTATAGAATCATTCTGCATGCTATAATACAACTGTTTTCATGTTTATTTTCCAACATCAAAAAAATTTGACGTTTTCATCAAAAAAATTTCGACATACTATACTATAGTGTCTTTTTTTGTAAAATTTTCCAACATTTCACGAAATGGCTTTTGCTCACCATAGCATCATTATACATGCTATAATACGACCGTTTTCATGTTTTTTTTTCAACATAAAAAAAATTTGACGTTTTCATCAAAAAATTTCTACATATTATACTATGGCGTTTTTTTTTTTGTAAAATTTTCCAACATTTCACGAAATGACTTTTGCTCACCATAGAATCATTCTACATGCTAAAATACGACCTTTTCATGTTTTTTTTTCAACATCAAAGAAATTTGAAGTTTTCAATGAAAAATTTCGACATACTATACTATGGCGTTATTTTTGTAATATTTTCCAACATTTCACAAAATGACTTTTGCTCACCATAGAATCATTCTACATGCTATAATATGACAGTTTTCATGGTTTTCTTCAACTTCAAAAAAATTTGACTAGTCATTGAAAAATTTCGAGATACTATACTATGGCGTTTTTTTTGTAAAATTTTCCAACATGTCACGAAATGACTTTTGCTCACCGTAGAATCATTCTCCATGCTATAAGACGACCTTTTCATGTTTTTTTTCCACATTAAAAAATTTGACCTTTTCATCGAAAAATTTCCACATATTATACTACGGTGTTTTTTTTGTAAAATTTTCCAACATTTCACGAAATGACTTTTGTTCACTATAGAATCATTCTCCATGCTATAATACAACCGTTTTCATGTTTATTTTCCAACATCAAAGAAATTTGACGTTTTCATCAAAAAAATTTCGACATACTATACTATGGCGTCTTTTTTTGTAATATTTTCCAACATTTAACGTAATGACTTTTGCTCACCATAGAATCATTATACATGCTCTAATACGACCGTTTTCATGGTTTTTTCATGAAATATGACCATTTTCATGTTTTTTTCAACATCAAAAAATTTGACCGTTTCATCGAAAAATTTCGACATACTATACTATGGCGTTTTTTTTTTGTAAAATTTTCCAACATTTCACGAAATGACTTTTGCTCACCATAGAATCATTCTACATGCTATAATACGACCGTTTTCATGTTTTTTTTTCCACCATCAAAAAAATTTGAAGTTTTCATAGAAAAATTTCGACAGACTATACTATGGCGTTTTTTTTGTAAAATTTTCCAACATTTCACGAAATGACTTTTGCTCACCATAGCATCATTATACATGCTCTAATACGACCGTTTTCATGTTTTTTTTCAACATCAAAAAATTTTTACATTTTCATCGAAAAATTTCGACATACTATACTATGGCGTTTTTTTTGTAAAATTTTCCAACATGTCACGAAATGACTTTTGCTCACCGTAGAATCATTCTACATGCTATAATATAACCGTTTTCATGGTTTTTTCCACTTTCAAAAAATTTGACCTTTTCCTCGAAATATTTCGGCATACTATACTATAGCGTATTTTTTGTAAAATTTTCCAACATGTCACGAAATGACTTTTGCTCACCATAGAATCATTATACATGCTATAATACAACCGTTTTCATGTTTTTTTTTCCACCATCAAAAAAATTTGAAGTTTTCATAGAAAAATTTCGACATACTATACTATGGCGTTTTTTTTGTAAAATTTTCCAACATTTCACGGAATGGCTTTTGCTCACCATAGAATCATTATACATGCTCTAATACGACCGTTTTCATGTTTTTTTTCAACTTCAAAAAAATTTGACGTTTTCATCGAAAAATTTCGACATACTATACTGTGGCGTTTTTTTTTGTAAAATTTTCCAACAGTTCACGAAATGACTTTTGCTCACCGTAGAATCATTCTACATGCTATAATACAACCGTTTTCATGTTTTTTTCCAACATCAAAAAAATTTTTACGTTTTTCATCGAAACATTTCGACATACTATAGTATGGCGTTTTTTTTGTAAAGTTTTCCAACATTTCACGAAATGACTTTTGCTCACCATAAAATCATTATACATGCTATAATACGACCGTTTTCATGTTTTATTCATGAAAATACGACCGTTTTTATGGTTTTTTTCAACTTCAAAAAAACTTGACCTTTTCATTGAAAAATTTCGACATACTATACTGTGGCTTTTTTTTTGTAAAATTTTCCAACATTTCATGAAATGACTTTTGCTCACCATAGAATCATTATACATGCTATAATACGACCGTTGTCATGGTTTTTTTCAACTTCAAAAAAAATTTAACCTTTTCATCGGAAAATTTCGACTTACTATAGTATGGTGTTTTTTTTTTATAAAATTTTCCAACATTTCACGAAATGACTTTTGCTCACCATAGAATCATTATACATTCTCTAATACGACCGTTTTCATGTTTTTTTTCATGAATATATGACCGTTTTCATGTTTTTTTTTCAACTTCAAAAAAATGTAACCTTTTCATCGAAAAATTTCGACATACTATATTGTGGCGTTTTTTTTTTTTTTTTGTAAAATTTTCCAACATTTCATGAAATGACTTTTGCTCACCATAGAATCATTCTACATGCTATAATACAACCGTTTTCATGTTTTTTTCCACCATCAAAAAAATTTGACGTTTTCATCGAAAAATTTCGACATAGTATACAATGGCGTTATTTTTGTAAAATTTTCCAACATTTCACGAAAAGACTTTTGCTCAACATAGAATCATTCTCCATGCTATAATACAACCTTTTCATGTTCTTTTTCGACATCAAAAAAATTTGACGTTTTCATCGAATAATTTCAACATACTATACTATGGCGTTTTTTTTTTTTTTTTGTAAAATTTTCCAACATTTCACGGAACGACTTTTGTTCACCATAGAATCATTCTACATGCTATAATACAACCGTTTTCATGTTTATTTTCCAACATCAAAAAAATTTGACGTTTTCAAAGAAAAATTTCGACATACTATACTATGGCGTTTTTTTTGTAAAATTTTCCAACAATTCACGAAATTGCTTTTGCTCACCATAGAATCATTATACATGCTCTAATACGACCGTTTTCGTGTTTTTTTTCATGAAAATACGACCGTTTTCATGTTTTTTTTCAACATCAAAAAATTTTTACGTTTTCATCAAAAAATTTCGACATACTATACTATGGCGTTTTTTTTGTAAAATTTTCCAACATTTCACAAAATGACTTTTGCTCACCATAGAATCATTATACATGCTATAGTACGACCGTTTTCATGTTTTTTTTTCAACATCAAAGAAATTTGAAGTTTGCAACGAAAAATTTCGACATACTATACTATGGCGTTTTTTTTTTGTAAAATTGCTATAATACAACCATTTTCATGTTTTTTTTCCAACATCAGAAAAAAACGACGTTTTCGTCGAAAAATTTTGACTTACTATACCATGGCGTTTTTTTTTTGTAAAATTTTCCAATATTTCACGAAAAGACTTTTGCTCACCGTAGAATCATTCTGCATGCTATAATACAACTGTTTTCATGTTTATTTTCCAACATCAAAAAAATTTGATATTTTCATAGAAAAATTTCGACATACTATACTATGCTGTTTTTTTTTGTAAAATTTTCCAACATTTCACGGTACGACTTTTGTTGACCATAGAATCATTCTTCATGCTATAATACAACCGTTTTCATGTTTATTTTCCAACATCAAAAAAATTTGACGTTTTCATCGAAAAATTTCGACACATTATACTATGGCGGTTTTTTTTTGTAAAATTTTCCAACATTTCACGAAATGACTTTTGCTCACCATAGAATCATTCTACATGCTATAATACGACCGTTTTCATGTTTTTTTTTCCACCATCAAAAAAATTTGAAGTTTTCATAGAAAAATTTCGACATACTATACTATGGCGTTTTTTTTTGTAAAATTTTCCAACATTTCACGAAATGGCTTTTGCTCACCATAGCATCATTATACATGCTCTAATACGACCGTTTTCATGTTTTTTTCATGAAAATACGACCGTTTTCATGTTTTTTTCAACATCAAAAAATTTTTACGTTTTCATCGAAAAATTTCGACATACTATACTATGGCGTTTTTTTTGTAAAATTTTCCAACATGTCACGAAATGACTTTTGCTCACCGTAGAATCATTCTCCATGCTATAATACTACCTTTTCATGTTTTTTTTCCACATTAAAAAATTTGACCTTTTCATCGAAAAATTTCAACATATTATACTACGGCGTTTTTTTTGTAAAATTTTCCAACATTTCACGGTACAACTTTTGTTGACCATAGAATCATTCTTCATGCTATAATACAACCGTTTTCATGTTTATTTTCCAACATCAAAAAAATTTGACGTTTTCATCGAAAAATTTCGACATATTATACTATGGCGTTTTTTTTGTAAAATTTTCCAACATTTCACGAAATGGCTTTTGCTCACCATAGCATCATTATACATGCTATAATACGACCGTTTTCATGTTTTTTTTTCAACATAAAAAAAATTTGACGTTTTCATCGAAAAATTTCTACATATTATACTATGGCGTTTTTTTTTTTGTAAAATTTTCCAACATTTCACGAAATGACTTTTGCTCACCATAGAATCATTCTACATGCTAAAATACGACCTTTTCATGTTTTTTTTTCAACATCAAAGAAATTTGAAGTTTTCAATGAAAAATTTCGACATACTATACTATGGCGTTATTTTTGTAATATTTTCCAACATTTCACAAAATGACTTTTGCTCACCATAGAATCATTCTACATGCTATAATATGACAGTTTTCATGGTTTTCTTCAACTTCAAAAAAATTTGACTAGTCATTGAAAAATTTCGACATACTATACTATGGCGTTATTTTTGTAATATTTTCCAACATTTCACAAAATGACTTTTGCTCACCATAGAATCATTATACATGCTCTAATACGACCGTTTTCATGGTTTTTTCATGAAAATACGACCGTTTTCATGGTTTTTTTTCAACATCAAAAAATTTTTACATTTTCATCGAAAAATTTCGACATACTATACTATGGCGTTTTTTTTGTAAAATTTTCCAACATTTCACGAAATGACTTTTGCTCACCATAGATTCATTGTACATGCTATAATACGACCGTTTTCATGTTTTTTTTCAACATAAAAAAAATTTGACGTTTTCATGGAAAAATTTCTACATATTATACTGTGGCGTTTTTTTTTTTGTAAAATTTTCCAACATTTCACGAAATGACTTTTGCTCACCATAGAATCATTCTACATGCTAAAATACGACCTTTTCATGTTTTTTTTTCAACATCAAAGAAATTTGAAGTTTCCAATGAAAAATTTCGACATACTATACTATGGCGTTTTTTTTGTAAAATTTTCCAACATTTCACGAAATGGATTTTGCTCACCATAGCATCATTATACATGCTCTAATACGACCGTTTTCATGTTTTTTTCATGAAAATACGACCGTTTTCATGTTTTTTTTCAACATCAAAAATTTTTTACGTTTTCATCGAAAAATTTCGATATACTATACTATGGCGTTTTTTTTGTAAAATTTTCAAACATTTCACGAAACGACTTTTGCTCACCATAGAATCATTCTACATGCTATAATATGACCGTTTTCATGGTTTTTTTCAACTTCAAAAAAACTTGACCGTTTCATCGAAAAATTTCGACATAATATACTGTGGCTTTTTTTTGTAAAATTTTCCAACATTTCATGAAATGACTTTTGCTCACCATAGAATCATTATACATGCTATAATACGACCGTTGTCATGGTTTTTTTCAACTTCAAAAAAAATTTGACCTTTTCATCGAAAAATTTCGACTTATTATAGTATGGTGTTTTTTTAATAAAATTTTCCAACATTTCACGAAATGACTTTTGCTCACCATAGAATCATTATACATTTTCTAATACGACCGTTTTCATGGTTTTTTCATGAATATATGACCGTTTTCATGTTTTTTTTTAACTTCAAAAAAATTTAACCTTTTCATCGAAAAATTTCGACATACTATATTGTGGCGTTTTTTTTTTTCTAAAATTTTCCAACATTTCATGAAATGACTTTTGCTCACCATAGAATCATTCTACATGCTATAATACGACCGTTTTCATGTTTTTTTTCAACTTCAAAAAAATTTGACATTTTCATCGAAAAATTTCGACATACTATACTATGGCGTTTTTTTTGTAAAATTTTCCAACATTTCACGAAATGACTTTTGCTCACCATAGAATCATTCTACATGCTATAATATGACAGTTTTCATGGTTTTTTTCAACTTCAAAAAAATTTGACGTTTTTATCGAAAAATTTCGACATACTATACTATGGCGTTTTTTTTTTTTTATATTTTCCAACATTTCACGAAATGACTTTTGCTCACTACAGAATCATTCTCCATGCTATAATACGATCTTTTCATGTTCTTTTTCGACATCAAAAAAATTTGACGTTTTCATAGAAAAATTTCGACATACTATACTATGGCGTTTTTTTTGTAAAATTTTCCAACATTTCACGAAATGACTTTTGCTCACCATAGATTCATTCTACATGCTATAATACGACCGTTTTCATGTTTTTTTTTCAACATAAAAAAAATTTGACGTGTTCATCGAAAAATTTCTACATATTATACTATGGCGTTTTCATGGTTTTCATGGTTTTTATATATAATATATTTAATATATTTTATATATAATATTTTCCAACATTTCACGAAATGACTTTTGCTCACCATAGAATCATTATACATGCTCTAATACGACCGTTTTCATGGTTTTTTCATGAAAATACGACCGTTTTCATGGTTTTTTCATGAAAATACGACCGTTTTCATGTTTTTTTTCAACATCAAAAAATTTTTACGTTTTCATCGAAAAATTTCGACATACTATACTATGCTGTTTTTTTTTGTAAAATTTTCCAACATTTCACGGTACAACTTTTGTTGACCATAGAATCATTCTTCATGCTATAATACAACCGTTTTCATGTTTATTTTCCAACATCAAAAAAATTTGACGTTTTCATCGAAAAATTTCGACATATGGCGTTTTTTTTTTGTAAAATTTTCCAACATTTCACGAAATGACTTTTGCTCACCATAGAATCATTCTACGTGCTATAATACGACCGTTTTCATGTTTTTTTTTCCACCATCAAAAAAATTTGAAGTTTTCATAGAAAAATTTCGACATACTATACTATGGCGTTTTTTTTGTAAAATTTTCCAACATTTCACGAAATGGCTTTTGCTCACCATAGCATCATTATACATGCTATAATACGACCGTTTTCATGTTTTTTTTTTCAACTTCAAAAAAATTTGACGTTTTCATCGAAAAATTTCGACATACTATACTATGGCGTTTTTTTTGTAAAATTTTCCAACATTTCACGAAATGACTTTTGCTCACCATAGATTCATTGTACATGCTATAATACGACCGTTTTCATGTTTTTTTTTTCAACATAAAAAAAATTTGACGTTTTCATCGAAAAATTTCTACGTATTATACTTTGGCGTTTTTTTTTTTGTAAAATTTTCCAACATTTCACGAAATGACTTTTGCTCACCATAGAATCATTCTACATGCTAAAATACGACCTTTTCATGTTTTTTTGTCAACATCAAAGAAATTTGAAGTTTTCAATGAAAAATTTCGACATACTATACTATGCCGTTTTTTTTTTGTAAAATTTTCCAACATTTCACGGGACGACTTTTGTTCACCATAGAATCATTCTTCATGCTATAATACAACCGTTTTCATGTTTATTTACCAACATCAAAAAAATTTGACGTTTTCATCGAAAAATTTCAACATACTATACTATGGCGGGTTTTTTTTTTGTAAAATTTTCCAACATTTCACGGAACGACTTTTGTTCACCATAGAATCATTCTACATGCTATAATACAACCGTTTTCATGTTTATTTTCCAACATCAAAAAAATTTGACGTTTTCATAGAAAAATTTCGACATACTATACTATGGCGTTTTTTTTGTAAAATTTTCCAATAATTCACGAAATGGCTTTTGCTCACCATAGAATCATTATACATGCTCTAATACGACCGTTTTCATGTTTTTTTTCATGAAAATACAACCGTTTTCATGTTTTTTTTTCAACATCAAAAAATTTTTACGTTTTCATCAAAAAATTTCAACATACTATACTATGGCGTTTTTTTGTAAAATTTTCCAACATGTCACGAAATGACTTTTGCTCACCGTAGAATCATTCTACATGCTATAATACGACCGTTGTCATGGTTTTTTCTACATTAAAAAAATTTGACCTTTTCATCGAAAAATTTCGACATACTATACTATGGCGTTTTTTTTTTTTTTTGTAAAATTTTCCTACATTTCACAAAATGACTTTTGCTCACCATAGAATCATTATACATGCTATAGTACGACCGTTTTCATGTTTTTTTTCAACATCAAAAATTTTTTACGTTTTCATCGAAAAATTTCGATATACTATACTATGGCGTTTTTTTTGTAAAATTTTCAAACATTTCACGAAACGACTTTTGCTCACCATAGAATCATTCTACATGCTATAATATGACCGTTTTCATGGTTTTTTTCAACTTCAAAAAAACTTGACCGTTTCATCGAAAAATTTCGACATAATATACTGTGGCTTTTTTTTGTAAAATTTTCCAACATTTCATGAAATGACTTTTGCTCACCATAGAATCATTATACATGCTATAATACGACCGTTGTCATGGTTTTTTTCAACTTCAAAAAAAATTTGACCTTTTCATCGAAAAATTTCGACTTATTATAGTATGGTGTTTTTTTTATAAAATTTTCCAACATTTCACGAAATGACTTTTGCTCACCATAGAATCATTATACATTTTCTAATACGACCGTTTTCATGGTTTTTTCATGAATATATGACCGTTTTCATGTTTTTTTTTAACTTCAAAAAAATTTAACCTTTTCATCGAAAAATTTCGACATACTATATTGTGGCGTTTTTTTTTTTCTAAAATTTTCCAACATTTCATGAAATGACTTTTGCTCACCATAGAATCATTCTACATGCTATAATATGACAGTTTTCATGGTTTTTTTCAACTTCAAAAAAATTTGACGTTTTTATCGAAAAATTTCGACATACTATACTATGGCGTTTTTTTTGTAAAATTTTCCAACATTTCATGAAATGGCTTTTGCTCACCATAGCATCATTATACATGCTCTAATACGACCGTTTTCATGGTTTTTTCATGAAAATACGACCGTTTTCATGCTTTTTTTTCAACATCAAAAAATTTTTACATTTTCATCGAAAAATTTCGACATACTATACTATGGCGTTTTTTTTGTAAAATTTTCCAACATGTCACGAAATGACTTTTGCTCACCGTAGAATCATTCTACATGCTATAATTTAACCGTTTTCATGGTTTTTTCCACTTTCAAAAAATTTGACCTTTTCCTCGAAAAATTTCGACATAATATACTGTGGCTTTTTTTTGTAAAATTTTCCAACATTTCATGAAATGACTTTTGCTCACCATAGAATCATTATACATGCTATAATACGACCGTTGTCATGGTTTTTTTCAACTTCAAAAAAAATTTGACCTTTTCATCGAAAAATTTCGACTTATTATAGTATGGGGTTTTTTTTATAAAATTTTCCAACATTTCACGAAATGACTTTTGCTCACCATAGAATCATTATACATTTTCTAATACGACCGTTTTCATGGTTTTTTCATGAATATATGACCGTTTTCATGTTTTTTTTTAACTTCAAAAAAATTTAACCTTTTCATCGAAAAATTTCGACATACTATATTGTGGCGTTTTTTTTTTTCTAAAATTTTCCAACATTTCATGAAATGACTTTTGCTCACCATAGAATCATTCTACATGCTATAATATGACAGTTTTCATGGTTTTTTTCAACTTCAAAAAAATTTGACGTTTTTATCGAAAAATTTCGACATACTATACTATGGCGTTTTTTTTTTTTTTATATTTTCCAACATTTCACGAAATGACTTTTGCTCACTACAGAATCATTCTCCATGCTATAATACGATCTTTTCATGTTCTTTTTCGACATCAAAAAAATTTGACGTTTTCATAGAAAAATTTCGACATACTATACTATGGCGTTTTTTTTGTAAAATTTTCCAACATTTCACGAAATGACTTTTGCTCACCATAGATTCATTCTACATGCTATAATACGACCGTTTTCATGTTTTTTTTTCAACATAAAAAAAATTTGACGTGTTCATCGAAAAATTTCTACATATTATACTATGGCGTTTTCATGGTTTTCATGGTTTTTATATATAATATATTTAATATATTTTATATATAATATTTTCCAACATTTCACGAAATGACTTTTGCTCACCATAGCATCATTATACATGCTCTAATACGACCGTTTTCATGTTTTTTTCATGAAAATACGATCGTTTTCATGTTTTTTTTTCAACATCAAAAAATTTTTACGTTTTCATCGAAAAATTTCGACATACTATACTATGGCGTTTTTTTTGTAAAATTTTCCAACATGTCACGAAATGACTTTTGCTCACCGTAGAATCATTCTCCATGCTATAATACTACCTTTTCATGTTTTTTTTCCACATTAAAAAATTTGACCTTTTCATCGAAAAATTTCAACATATTATACTACGGCGTTTTTTTTGTAAAATTTTCCAACATTTCACGAAATGACTTTTGTTCACTATAGAATCATTCTTCATGCTATACTACAACCGTTTTCATGTTTATTTTCCAACATCAAAGAAATTTGACGTTTTCATCAAAAAAATTTCGACATACTATACTATGCTGTTTTTTTTTGTAATATTTTCCAACATTTCACGAAATGACTTTTGCTCACCGTAGAATCATTATACATGCTCTAATACGACCGTTTTCATGGTTTTTTTCAACTTCAAAAAAATTTGACGTTTTCATCGAAAAATTTCGACATACTATACTATGGCGTTTTTTGGAAAATTTTCCAACATTTCACGAAATGACTTTTGCTCACCATAACATCATTCTACATGCTATAATATGACAGTTTTCATGGTTTTTTTCAACTTCAAAAAAATTTGACTAGTCATTGAAAAATTTCGACATACTATACTGTGACGTTTTTTTTGTAAAATTTTCCAACATGTCACGAAATGACTTTTGCTCACCATAGAATCATTATACATGCTATAATATGACAGTTTTCAGGTTTTTTTCATGAAAATACGACCGTTTTTATGTGTTTTTTCAACTTCAAAAAAATTTGACCTTTTCAGCGAAACATTTCGACATAGTATACAATGGCAGTATTTTTGTAAAATTTTCCAACATTTCACGAAATGACTTTTGCTCACCGTAGACTCATTACACATGCTGTAATATGACAGTTTTCATGGTTTTCTTCAACTTCAAAAAAATTTGACTAGTCATTGAAAAATTTCGACATACTATACTATGGCGTTTTTTTTGTAAAATTTTCCAACATGTCACGAAATGACTTTTGCTCACCATAGAATCATTCTACATGCTATAATATGACCGTTTTCATGTTTTTTTTTCCAACATCAAAAAAATTTGACCTTTTCATCGAAAAATTTCGACATACTATATTATGGTGGGTTTTTTTTGGAAAATTTTCCAACATTTCACAAAATGACTTTTGCTCACCATAGAATCATTCTACATGCTATAATACGACAGTTTTCATGTTTTTTTCAACATCAAAAAAGACCTGGGCGGCAGAGGCTGGCTCTGGGGACGTGGAACGTCACCTCTCTGTGGGGAAAGAGCCGGAGCTTGTGCGGGAGGTGGAGCGCTATCAGTTAGATCTGTTGGGGCTTACCTCTACACACAGCCTCGGCTCTGGAACCGTTCTCCTGGATAGGAGTTGGACTCTATTCTTCTCTGGAGTTGCCCGAGGTGTGAGGCGCCAAGCGGGTGTGGGGATACTCACAAATCCCCGGTTGAGTGCTGCTACGTTGGGGTTTACCCCGGTGAACGAGAGGGTCGCCTCCCTGCGCCTTTGGGTTGTGGGGAGGAAAACTCTGACTGTTGTCTGTGCATATGCACCAAGCAGTTCAGAGTATTCGACCTGAATGGAGTCCTGTATGGGGCCCCAGTAGGGGACTCCATTGTTCTGCTGGGGGACTTCAACGCACATGTGGGCAATGATGGAGGTACCTGGAGAGGCGTGATTGGGAGGAATGGCCTACCTGATCTGAACCCGAGCGGTCATTTGTTATTGGACTTCTGTGCTAGTCATGGATTATCCATAATAAATACCATGTTCGAACATAAGGATGCTCATAAGTGTACTTGGTACCAGAGCACCCTAGGCCGAAGATCGATGATCAATTGTGTGATCGTATCATCCGATCTGAGGCTGCATGTTTTGGACACTCGGGTAAAGAGAGGGGCAGAGCTGTCAACTGATCACCATCTGGTGGTGAGTTGAATCAGAGGGTGGGGGAAGACTCTGGATAGACCTGGTAAACCCAAACGTGTAGTGCGGGTGAACTGGGAACATCTGGAGGAGGCCCCTATCCGAGAGATCTTCAACTCACACCTCCGGCGGAGCTTTTCTAGCATTCCTGTGGAGGCTGAGGGCATTGAACCTGTGTGGGCGATGTTCAAAGCTTCCATTGCTGAAGCTGCGGCGGTGAGCTGTGGCCTGCGGGTCTTAGGTGCCTCAAGGGGCGGTAACCCTCGAACACCGTGGTGGACACCGGTGGTCAGGGAAGCTGTCCGACTGAAGAAGGAGTCCTTCCGGGATATGTTATCTCGGAGGACTCCGGAGGCAGTTGCAAGGTACCGACGGGCCC
>CAMQGK010000263.1:0-65000 GCA_947000775.1 Pterois miles
AAAAAACGCCATAGTAGAGAATGTTGAAATTTTTCAACAGAAACGTCAAATTTTTTTGATGTTGAAAAAAATCATGAAAACGGTCATATTATAGATAGAATGATTCTATAGTGAACAAAAGTCATTTCGTGAAATGTTGGAGAATTTTACCAAAAAAACGCAATAGTATAGTATATTGAAATATTTCGACAAAAACGTTACATTTTTTTGATGTTGAAAAAAAATCATGAAAACGGTCGTATTATTGCATGTAAAATGATTCAATGGTGCACAAAAGTCATTTCGTGAAATGCTAGAAAATTTTAGAAAAAAAACGCCATAGTATAGTACGTCGAAATTTTTCGACGAAAACGTCAAATTTTTTTGATGTTGAAAAAAATCATGAAAACGGTCTTATTATAGCATGTGGAATGATTCCATGGTGAACAAAAGTCATTTTGTGAAATGTTGGAAAATTTTACCAAAAAAAACGCCATAGATATGGTATGTCGAAATTTTTCAATGAAAACGTAAAATTTTTTTGATGTTGGAAAAAAATCATGGAAACGGTTGTATTACAGCATGGAGAATTATTTTATGGTGAAAAAAAGTCATTTCTTAAAGTGTTGGAAACTTTTACCAGAAAAACGCCATAGTATAGTATGTCAAAATTTTTCGACGAAAACGTCAAATTTTTTTCATGTTGAAAAAAATCATGAAAACGGTCTTATTAGTACATGTAGAATGATTCTATGGTGAACAAAAGTCATTTTGTGAAATGTTTCGAAAATTTTACAAAAAAACGCCATAGTATAGCATGTCGAAATTTTTCGACGAAAACGTCAAATTTTTTTGATGTTGAAAAAAGTCATGAAAACGGTCGTATTATAACTTGTAGAATGATTCTATGGTGAACAAAAGTCATTTCGTAAAATGTTGGAAACTTTTACCAAAAAAACGCAATAGTATAGTATGTTGAACTATTTCGACAAAAACGTCAAATTTTTTTGATGTTGAAAAAAATCATGAAAACGGTCGTATTATTGCATGTAGAATAACTCTATGTTTCACAAAAGTCATTTCGTGAAATGTTAGAAAATTTTAGAAAAAAAACGCCACAGTATAGTATGTCTAAATTTTTTGACGAAAACGTCAAATTTTTTGATATAGAAAAAAATCATGAAGACGGTCGTATTATAACATGTGACATGTTTCTATGGTGAATAAAAGTCATTTTGTGAAATGTTTCGAAAATTTTACAAAAAAACGCCATAGTATAGTATGTCAACATTTTTTGCCGAAAACCTCAAATTTTTAATGTTGAGAAAAAACATGAAAACGGTCGTAATAGTACATGTTGAATGATTCTATGGTGAACAAACGTGATTTTGTGAAATGTTGGAAAATTTTACAAAAAAAACGCCATAGTATAGTATGCCGAAATTTTTCGACAAAAGCGTAATATTTTTTTGAAATTGAAAAAAATCATGAAAACGGTCGTATTATAACTTGTAAAGTGATTCTATGGTGAACAAAAGTCATTTCGTAAAATGTTGGAAAGTTTTACAAAAAAAACGCCACAGTATAGTATGTCGAAATTTTTCGACAAAAACGTAAAAATTTTTTGATGTTGAAAAAAATCATGAAAACGGTCGTATTATTACATGTAAAATGACTCTATGTTGAACAAAGGTCATTTCGTGAAATGTTGGAAAATTTTACAAAAAAAAAACGCCATAGTATAGTATGTCGAAATTTTTCGACAAAAACGTAAAATTTTTTTGATGTTGAAAAAAATCATGAAAACGGTCATATTATTGCATGTAGAATAACTCTATTTTGAACAAAAGTCATTTCGTGAAATATTTCGAAAACTTTGCAAAAAAATGCCATAGTATAGTATGTCGACATTTTTTGCCGAAAACGTCAAATTTTTAATGTTGAAAAAAATCAGGAAAACGGTCGTATTATAACTTGTAGAATGATTCTATGGTGAACAAAAGTCATTTCGTAAAATGTTGGAAAGTTTTACAAAAAAAACGCCATAGTATAGTATGTCGAAATTTTTCGACGAAAACGTAAACATTTTTTGATGTTGAAAAAAATCATGAAAATGGTCGTATTATAGCATGGAGAATTATTCTATGGTGAACAAAAGTCATTTCGTAAAATGTTGGAAAGTTTTCCCAAAAAAAAACGCCATAGTATAGTATGTCGACATTTTTTGCCGAAAACGTCAAATTTTTAATGTTGGAAAAAAATCATGACAACAGTCGTATTAGAACATGTAGAATGATTCTATGCGGAACAAAAGTCATTTCGTAAAATGTTGGAAAATTTTACCAAAAAAACGTCATAGTATAGTCTGTCGACATTTTTTGCCTCAAGCGTCAAATTTTTAATGTTGAAAAAATCATGAAAACGGTCGTATTAGTACATGTAGAATGATTCTATGGTGAACAAAAGTGATTTTGTGAAATGTTGGAAAATTTTACAAAAAAAACGCCATAGTATAGTATGTCGAAATTTTTTGACAAAAACGTAAAAATTTTTTGATGTTGACAAAAATCATGGAAACGGTCGTATTATAGCATGGAGAATTATTCTATGGTGAACAAAAGTCATTTCGTAAAGTGTTGGAAATTTTTACCAAAAAAACGCCATAGTATAGTATGTCGAAATTTTTCGACGAAAACATCAAATTTTTTGATGGTGAAAAAAATCTTGAAAACTGTCGTATTATTGCATGTAGAATAACTCTATGTTGAACAAAAGTAATTTCGTGAAATGTTGGAAAATTTTACAAAAAATAAAACGCCATACTATAGTATGTCGAAATTTTTCGACAAAAATGTAATAAAAATAGAATAACTCTATTTTGAACAAAAGTCATTTCGTGAAATATTTCGAAAACTTTGCAAAAAAATGCCATAGTATAGTATGTCGACATTTTTCGACGAAAACGTCAAATTTTTTTGAAGTTGAAAAAAATGATGAAAACGGTCTTATTATAACTTGTAGAAAGATTCTATGGTGGACAAAAGTTATTTCGTAAAATGTTAGAAAATTTTACAAAAAAAACACCCTAGTATAGTATGTCGACATTTTTTGCCGAAAACGTCAAATTTTTAATGTTGAAAAAAATCAGGAAAACGGTCGTATTATAACTTGTAGAATTATTCTATGGTGAACAAAAGTCATTTCGTAAAGTGTTGGAAATTTTTACCAAAAAAACGCCATAGTATAGTATGTCGAAATTTTTCGACGAAAACATCAAATTTTTTGATGGTGAAAAAAATCTTGAAAACTGTCGTATTATTGCATGTAGAATAACTCTATGTTGAACAAAAGTAATTTCGTGAAATGTTGGAAAATTTTACAAAAAATAAAACGCCATACTATAGTATGTCGAAATTTTTCGACAAAAATGTCAAATTTTTTTGATGTTGAAAAAAATCATGAAAACGGTGTTATTAGTACATGTAGAATGATTCTATGGTGAACAAAATTCATTTTGTGAAATGTTTCGAAAATTTTACAAAAAAATGCCATAGTATAGTATGTCGAAATTTTTCGACGAAAACGTCAAATTTTTTTGAAGTTGAAAAAAATGATGAAAATTGTCGTATTATAACTTGTAGAATGATTCTATGTTGAACAAAAGTAATTTCGTGAAATGTTAGAAAATTTTAAAAAAAAAACGCTACTGTATAGTATGTCGAAATTTTTCGACGAAAACGTCAAATTTTTTTGATTTTGAAAAAAAATCATGAAAACGGTCGTATTATAACTTGTAGAATGATTCTATGGTGAACAAAAGTTATTCCGTAAAATGTTAGAAAATTTTATAAAAAAAACACCCTAGTATAGTATGTCGACATTTTTTGCCGAAAACGTCAAATTTTTAATGTTGAAAAAAATCAGGAAAACAGTCGTATTATAACTTGTAGAATGATTCTATGGTGAACAAAAGTCATTTCGTAAAGTGTTGGAAAATTTTCCCAAAAAAACGCCATAGTATAGTATGTCGAAATTTTTCGACGAAAACGTCAAATTTTTTTGATGTTGAAAAAAATCATGAAAACGGTCGTATTATTGCATGTAGAATAACTCTGTGTTGAACAAAAGTCATTTCGTAAAATGTTAGAAAATTTTAGAAAAAAAAACGCCATAGTATAGTATGTCGAAATTTTTCGACAAAAACGTCAAATTTTTTTGAAATTGAAAAAAATCATGAAAACGGTCGTATTATAACTTGTAGAATGATTCTATGGTGAACAAAAGTCATTTCATAAAATGTTGCAAAGTTTTACAAAAAAAACGCCATAGTATAGTATGTCGAAATTTTTCGACGAAAATATAAAAATTTTTTGATGTTGAAAAATATCATGAAAACGGTCGTATTATAACTTGTAGAATGATTCTATGGTGAACAAAAGTCATTTCATAAAATGTTGGAAAGTTTTACAATAAAACGCCATAGTATAGTATGGCGACATTTTTTGCAGAAAACGTCAAATTTTTTAATGTTGAAAAAAATCATGAAAACGGTCGTATTAGTACATGTAGAATGATTCTATTGTGAACAAAAGTGATTTTGTGAAATGTTGGAAAATTTTACAAAAAAAACGCCATGGTATAGTATGTCAAAATTATTCGACCAAAATGACAATTTTTTTTGATGTTGAAAAAAATCATGAAAACGGTCTTATTAGTACATGTAGAATGATTCTATGGTGAACAAAAGTCATTTCGTAAAATGTTGGAAAATTTTACCAAAAAAAACGCCATAGTATAGTATGTCGACATTTTTCGATGAAGACGTCAAATTTTTTGATGTTGAAAAAAATCATGAAAACGGTCGTATTATAGCATGGAGAATTATTCTATGGTGAACAAAAGTCATTTCGTGAAATGTTGGAAAATTTTACAAAAAAAAAACGCCATAGTATAGTATGTCGAAATTTTTCGACAAAAATGACAAATTTTTTTGATGTTGAAAAAAATCATGAAAACGGTCGTGTTATAAACATGTGGAATGATTCTATGGTGAACAAAAGTCATTTTTTGAAATGTTTAGAAAAGTTTACAAAAAAACGCCACAGTATAGTATGTCGAAATTTTTCAACGAAAACGTCAAATTTTTTTGAAATTGAAAACAATCATGAAAACGGTTGTATTATAACTTGTAGAATGATTTTATGGTGAACAAAAGTTATTTCGTAAAATGTTGGAAAGTTTTACAAAAAAAACGCCATAGTATAGTATGTCGAAATTTTTCGACGAAAATGTAAAAAATTTTTGATGTTGAAAAAAATCATGAAAATGGTCGTATTATCGCATGGCGAATGTTTCTATGGTGAACAAAAGTCATTTTGTGAAATGTTTCGAAAATTTAAAAAAAAAACGCCATAGTATAGTATGTCGAAATTTTTCGACAAAAACGTAAAATTTTTTTGATGTTGACAAAAATCATGAAAACGGTCGTATTATAATATGGAGAATTATTCTATGGTGAACAAAAGTCATTTCGTAAAATGTTGGAAAGTTTTACAAAAAAAAACGCCATAGTATAGTATGTCGAAATTTTTCGACGAAAACGTAAACATTTTTTGATGTTGAAAAAAATCATGAAAACGGTCGTATTATAGCATGGAGAATTATTCTATGGTGAACAAAAGTCATTTCGTAAAATGTTGGAAAGTTTTCCCAAAAAAAACGCCATAGTATAGTATGTCGACATTTTTTGCCGAAAACGTCAAATTTTTAATGTTGGAAAAAAATCATGACAACAGTCGTATTAGAACATGTAGAATGATTCTATGCGGAACAAAAGTCATTTCGTAAAATGTTGGAAAATTTTACCAAAAAAACGTCATAGTATAGTCTGTCGACATTTTTTGCCTAAAGCGTCAAATTTTTAATCTTGAAAAAAATCATGAAAACGGTCTTATTAGTACATGTACAATGATTCTATGGTGAACAAAAGTCATTTCGTAAAATGTTGGAAAATTTTACCAAAAAAAACGCCATAGTATTGTATGTCGAAATTTTTCGACAAAAATGTCAAATTTTTTTGATGTTGAAAAAAATCATGAAAACGGTCGTATTAGTACATGTAGAATGATTCTATGGTGAACAAAAGTCATTTTGTGAAATGTTTCGAAAATTTTACAAAAAAACGCCATAGTATAGTATGTCGAAATTTTTCGACGAAAACGTCAAATTTTTTGATATAGAAAAAAATCATGAAAATGGTCATATTATAACATGTGGAATGATTCTATGGTGAACAAAAGTCATTTTGTGAAATATTTCGAAAATTTTACAAAAAAAACACCATAGTATAGTATGTCGACATTTTTCGATGAAAACGTCAAAGTTTTTTTTTTAATTGAAAAAAAAACATGAAAACGGTCATATTATAACTTGTAGAATGAATCTATGGTGAACAAAAGTCATATCTTAAAATGTTAGAAAATTTTACAAAAAAACGCCATAGTATTGTATGTTGAAATTTCTCGACGAAAACGTCAAATTTTTTTGATGTTGAAAAAAATCATGAAAACGGTCTTGTTAGTACATGTAGAATGATTCTATGGTGAACAAAAGTCATTTTGTGAAATGTTTTGAAAATTTAAAAAAAAAAAAACGCCGTAGTATAGTATGTCGAAATTTTTCGACGAAAACGTCAAATTTTTTTGAAGTTCGAAAAAAATGATGAAAACAGTCGTATTATAACTTGTAGAATGATTCTATGGTGAACAAAAGTCATTTCGTAAAATGTTGGAAAGTTTTACAAAAAAAACGCCATAGTATAGTATGTCGAAATTTTTCAACGAAAACGTCAAATTTTTTTGATGTTGAAAAAAATCATGAAAATGGTCGTATTATAGCATGGAGAATTATTCTTTGGTGAACAAAATTCATTTCGTGAAATGTTTCGAAAATTTTACCAAAAAAAAACGCCATAGTATAGTATGTAGACATTTTTTGATGAAAACGTCAAATTTTTTGATATAGAAAAAAATCATGAAGACGGTCGTATTATAACATGTGACATGTTTCTATGGTGAATAAAAGTCATTTTGTGAAATGTTTCGAAAATTTTACAAAAAAACGTCATAGTATAGTCTGTCGACATTTTTTGCCGAAAACGTCAAATTTTTAATGTTGAGAAAAAACATGAAAACGGTCGTAATAGTACATGTTGAATGATTCTATGGTGAACAAACGTGATTTTGTGAAATGTTGGAAAATTTTACAAAAAAAACGCCATAGTATAGTATGCCGAAATTTTTCGACAAAAGCGTAATATTTTTTTGAAATTGAAAAAAATCATGAAAACGGTCGTATTATAACTTGTAAAATGATTCTATGGTGAACAAAAGTCATTTCGTAAAATGTTGGAAAGTTTTACAAAAAAAACGCCACAGTATAGTATGTCGAAATTTTTCGACAAAAACGTAAAATTTTTTTGATGTTGAAAAAAATCATGAAAACGGTCGTATTATTACATGTAAAATGACTCTATGTTGAACAAAGGTCATTTCGTGAAATGTTGGAAAATTTTACAAAAAAAAAACGCCATAGTATAGTATGTCGAAATTTTTCGACAAAAACGTAAAATTTTTTTGATGTTGAAAAAAATCATGAAAACGGTCATATTATTGCATGTAGAATAACTCTATTTTGAACAAAAGTCATTTCGTGAAATATTTCGAAAACTTTGCAAAAAAATGCCATAGTATAGTATGTCGAAATTTTTCGACGAAAACGTCAAATTTTTTTGAAGTTGAAAAAAATGATGAAAATTGTCGTATTATAACTTGTAGAATGATTCTATGGTGAACAAAAGTCATTTCGTAAAATGTTGGAAAGTTTTACAAAAAAAACGCCATACTATAGTATGTCGAAATTTTTTGACGAAAACGTAAAAATTTTTTGATGTTGAAAAAAATCATGAAAATGGTCGTATTATAGCATGGAGAATTATTCTATGGTGAACAAAAGTCATTTCGTAAAGTGTTGGAAAATTTTCCCAAAAAAACGCCCTAGTATAGTATGTCGACATTTTTTGCCGAAAACGTCAAATTTTTTAATGTTGAAAAAAATCAGGAAAACGGTCGTATTATATCTTGTAGAATGATTCTATGGTGAACAAAAGTCATTTCGTAAAATGTTGGAAAGTTTTACAAAAAAAACGCCATAGTATAGTATGTCGAAATTTTTCAACAAAAATGTCAAATTTTTTTGATGTTGAAAAAAATCATGAAAACGGTCGTATTATAACATGTGGAATGATTCTATGGTGAACAAAAGTCATTTTGTGAAATGTTTCGAAAATTTTACAAAAAACGCCATAGTATAGTATGTCGAAATTTTTCGACAAAAACGTCAAGTTTTTTTGAAATTGAAAAAAATCATGAAAACGGTCGTATTATAACTTGTAGAATGATTCTATGGTGAACAAAAGTCATTTCATAAAATGTTGGAAAGTTTTACAAAAAAAACGCCATAGTATAGTATGGCGACATTTTTTGCAGAAAACGTCAAATTTTTAATGTTGAAAAAATCATGAAAACGGTCGTATTAGTACATGTAGAATGATTCTATTGTGAACAAAAGTGATTTTGTGAAATGTTGGAAAATTTTACAAAAAAAACGCCATGGTATAGTATGTCAAAATTTTTCGACAAAAACGTAAAATTTTTTTGATGTTGAAAAAAATCATGAAAACGGTCTTATTAGTACATGTAGAATGATTCTATGGTGAACAAAAGTCATTTCGTAAAATGTTGGAAAATTTTACCAAAAAAAACGTCATAGTATAGTATGTCGAAATTTTTCGACAAAAATGTCAAATTTTTTTGATGCTGAAAAAAATCATGAAAACGGTCGTGTTATAAACATGTGGAATGATTCTATGGTGAACAAAGGTCATTTTGTGAAATGTTTCGAAAATTTTACAAAAAAATGCCATAGTATAGTATGTCGAAATTTTTCGACGAAAACGTAAAAATTTTTTGATGTTGAAAAAAATCATGAAAATGGTCGTATTATAGCATGGAGAATTATTCTATGGTGAACAAAAGTCATTTCGTAAAATGTTGGAAAGTTTTCCCAAAAAAAAACGCCATAGTATAGTATGTCGACATTTTTTGCCGAAAACGTCAAATTTTTAATGTTGAAAAAAATCAGGAAAACGGTCGTATTATAACTTGTAGAATGATTCTATGGTGAACAAAAGTCATTTCGTAAAATGTTGGAAAGTTTTACAAAAAAAACGCCATAGTATAGTATGTCGAAATTTTTCGACGAAAACGTAAACATTTTTTGATGTTGAAAAAAATCATGAAAATGGTCGTATTATAGCATGGAGAATTATTCTATGGTGAACAAAAGTCATTTCGTAAAATGTTGGAAAGTTTTCCCAAAAAAAAACGCCATAGTATAGTATGTCGACATTTTTTGCCGAAAACGTCAAATTTTTAATGTTGGAAAAAAATCATGACAACAGTCGTATTAGAACATGTAGAATGATTCTATGCGGAACAAAAGTCATTTCGTAAAATGTTGGAAAATTTTACCAAAAAAACGTCATAGTATAGTCTGTCGACATTTTTTGCCTCAAGCGTCAAATTTTTAATGTTGAAAAAATCATGAAAACGGTCGTATTAGTACATGTAGAATGATTCTATGGTGAACAAAAGTGATTTTGTGAAATGTTGGAAAATTTTACAAAAAAAACGCCATAGTATAGTATGTCGAAATTTTTTGACAAAAACGTAAAAATTTTTTGATGTTGACAAAAATCATGGAAACGGTCGTATTATAGCATGGAGAATTATTCTATGGTGAACAAAAGTCATTTCGTAAAGTGTTGGAAATTTTTACCAAAAAAACGCCATAGTATAGTATGTCGAAATTTTTCGACGAAAACATCAAATTTTTTGATGGTGAAAAAAATCTTGAAAACTGTCGTATTATTGCATGTAGAATAACTCTATGTTGAACAAAAGTAATTTCGTGAAATGTTGGAAAATTTTACAAAAAATAAAACGCCATACTATAGTATGTCGAAATTTTTCGACAAAAATGTATAGAATAACTCTATTTTGAACAAAAGTCATTTCGTGAAATATTTCGAAAACTTTGCAAAAAAATGCCATAGTATAGTATGTCGACATTTTTCGACGAAAACGTCAAATTTTTTTGAAGTTGAAAAAAATGATGAAAACGGTCTTATTATAACTTGTAGAAAGATTCTATGGTGGACAAAAGTTATTTCGTAAAATGTTAGAAAATTTTACAAAAAAAACACCCTAGTATAGTATGTCGACATTTTTTGCCGAAAACGTCAAATTTTTAATGTTGAAAAAAATCAGGAAAACGGTCGTATTATAACTTGTAGAATTATTCTATGGTGAACAAAAGTCATTTCGTAAAGTGTTGGAAATTTTTACCAAAAAAACGCCATAGTATAGTATGTCGAAATTTTTCGACGAAAACATCAAATTTTTTGATGGTGAAAAAAATCTTGAAAACTGTCGTATTATTGCATGTAGAATAACTCTATGTTGAACAAAAGTAATTTCGTGAAATGTTGGAAAATTTTACAAAAAATAAAACGCCATACTATAGTATGTCGAAATTTTTCGACAAAAATGTCAAATTTTTTTGATGTTGAAAAAAATCATGAAAACGGTGTTATTAGTACATGTAGAATGATTCTATGGTGAACAAAATTCATTTTGTGAAATGTTTCGAAAATTTTACAAAAAAATGCCATAGTATAGTATGTCGAAATTTTTCGACGAAAACGTCAAATTTTTTTGAAGTTGAAAAAAATGATGAAAATTGTCGTATTATAACTTGTAGAATGATTCTATGTTGAACAAAAGTAATTTCGTAAAATGTTAGAAAATTTTAGAAAAAAAACGCTACTGTATAGTATGTCTAAATTTTTCGACGAAAACGTCAAATTTTTTTGATTTTGAAAAAAAATCATGAAAACGGTCGTATTATAACTTGTAGAATGATTCTATGGTGAACAAAAGTTATTCCGTAAAATGTTAGAAAATTTTATAAAAAAAACACCCTAGTATAGTATGTCGACATTTTTTGCCGAAAACGTCAAATTTTTAATGTTGAAAAAAATCAGGAAAACAGTCGTATTATAACTTGTAGAATGATTCTATGGTGAACAAAAGTCATTTTGTAAAGTGTTGGAAAATTTTCCCAAAAAAACGCCATAGTATAGTATGTCGAAATTTTTCGACGAAAACGTCAAATTTTTTTGATGTTGAAAAAAATCATGAAAACGGTCGTATTATTGCATGTAGAATAACTCTGTGTTGAACAAAAGTCATTTCGTAAAATGTTAGAAAATTTTAGAAAAAAAACGCCATAGTATAGTATGTCGAAATTTTTCGACAAAAACGTCAAATTTTTTTGAAATTGAAAAAAATCATGAAAACGGTCGTATTATAACTTGTAGAATGATTCTATGGTGAACAAAAGTCATTTCATAAAATGTTGCAAAGTTTTACAAAAAAAACGCCATAGTATAGTATGTCGAAATTTTTCGACGAAAATATAAAAATTTTTTGATGTTGAAAAATATCATGAAAATGGTCGTATTATAACTTGTAGAATGATTCTATGGTGAACAAAAGTCATTTCATAAAATGTTGGAAAGTTTTACAATAAAACGCCATAGTATAGTATGGCGACATTTTTTGCAGAAAACGTCAAATTTTTAATGTTGAAAAAAATCATGAAAACGGTCGTATTAGTACATGTAGAATGATTCTATTGTGAACAAAAGTGATTTTGTGAAATGTTGGAAAATTTTACAAAAAAAACGCCATGGTATAGTATGTCAAAATTATTCGACCAAAATGACAATTTTTTTTGATGTTGAAAAAAATCATGAAAACGGTCTTATTAGTACATGTAGAATGATTCTATGGTGAACAAAAGTCATTTCGTAAAATGTTGGAAAATTTTACCAAAAAAAACGTCATAGTATAGTATGTCGACATTTTTCGATGAAGACGTCAAATTTTTTGATGTTGAAAAAAATCATGAAAATGGTCGTATTATAGCATGGAGAATTATTCTATGGTGAACAAAAGTCATTTCGTAAAATGTTGGAAAATTTTACAAAAAAAAAACGCCATAGTATAGTATGTCGAAATTTTTCGACAAAAATGTCAAATTTTTTTGATGTTGAAAAAAATCATGAAAACGGTCGTGTTATAAACATGTGGAATGATTCTATGGTGAACAAAAGTCATTTTTTGAAATGTTTAGAAAAGTTTACAAAAAAACGCCACAGTATAGTATGTCGAAATTTTTCAACGAAAACGTCAAATTTTTTTGAAATTGAAAACAATCATGAAAACGGTTGTATTATAACTTGTAGAATGATTTTATGGTGAACAAAAGTCATTTCGTAAAATGTTGGAAAGTTTTACAAAAAAAACGCCATAGTATAGTATGTCGAAATTTTTCGACGAAAATGTAAAAAATTTTTGATGTTGAAAAAAATCATGAAAATGGTCGTATTATCGCATGGCGAATGTTTCTATGGTGAACAAAAGTCATTTTGTGAAATGTTTCGAAAATTTAAAAAAAAAACGCCATAGTATAGTATGTCGAAATTTTTCGACAAAAACGTAAAATTTTTTTGATGTTGACAAAAATCATGAAAACGGTCGTATTATAATATGGAGAATTATTCTATGGTGAACAAAAGTCATTTCGTAAAATGTTGGAAAGTTTTACAAAAAAAACGCCATAGTATAGTATGTCGAAATTTTTCGACGAAAACGTAAACATTTTTTGATGTTGAAAAAAATCATGAAAATGGTCGTATTATAGCATGGAGAATTATTCTATGGTGAACAAAAGTCATTTCGTAAAATGTTGGAAAGTTTTCCCAAAAAAAACGCCATAGTATAGTATGTCGACATTTTTTGCCGAAAACGTCAAATTTTTAATGTTGGAAAAAAATCATGACAACAGTCGTATTAGAACATGTAGAATGATTCTATGCGGAACAAAAGTCATTTCGTAAAATGTTGGAAAATTTTACCAAAAAAACGTCATAGTATAGTCTGTCGACATTTTTTGCCTAAAGCGTCAAATTTTTAATCTTGAAAAAAATCATGAAAACGGTCTTATTAGTACATGTACAATGATTCTATGGTGAACAAAAGTCATTTCGTAAAATGTTGGAAAATTTTACCAAAAAAAACGCCATAGTATTGTATGTCGAAATTTTTCAACAAAAATGTCAAATTTTTTTGATGTTGAAAAAAATCATGAAAACGGTCGTATTAGTACATGTAGAATGATTCTATGGTGAACAAAAGTCATTTTGTGAAATGTTTCGAAAATTTTACAAAAAAACGCCATAGTATAGTATGTCGAAATTTTTCGACGAAAACGTCAAATTTTTTGATATAGAAAAAAATCATGAAAATGGTCATATTATAACATGTGGAATGATTCTATGGTGAACAAAAGTCATTTTGTGAAATATTTCGAAAATTTTACAAAAAAACACCATAGTATAGTATGTCGACATTTTTCGATGAAAACGTCAAAGTTTTTTTTTTAATTGAAAAAAAACATGAAAACGGTCATATTATAACTTGTAGAATGAATCTATGGTGAACAAAAGTCATATCTTAAAATGTTAGAAAATTTTACAAAAAAACGCCATAGTATTGTATGTTGAAATTTCTCGACGAAAACGTCAAATTTTTTTGATGTTGAAAAAAATCATGAAAACGGTCTTGTTAGTACATGTAGAATGATTCTATGGTGAACAAAAGTCATTTTGTGAAATGTTTTGAAAATTTAAAAAAAAAAAAACGCCGTAGTATAGTATGTCGAAATTTTTCGACGAAAACGTCAAATTTTTTTGAAGTTCGAAAAAATGATGAAAACAGTCGTATTATAACTTGTAGAATGATTCTATGGTGAACAAAAGTCATTTCGTAAAATGTTGGAAAGTTTTACAAAAAAAACGCCATAGTATAGTATGTCGAAATTTTTCAACGAAAACGTCAAATTTTTTTGATGTTGAAAAAAATCATGAAAATGGTCGTATTATAGCATGGAGAATTATTCTTTGGTGAACAAAATTCATTTCGTGAAATGTTTCGAAAATTTTACCAAAAAAAACGCCATAGTATAGTATGTAGACATTTTTTGATGAAAACGTCAAATTTTTTGATATAGAAAAAAATCATGAAGACGGTCGTATTATAACATGTGACATGTTTCTATGGTGAATAAAAGTCATTTTGTGAAATGTTTCGAAAATTTTACAAAAAAACGTCATAGTATAGTCTGTCGACATTTTTTGCCGAAAACGTCAAATTTTTAATGTTGAGAAAAAACATGAAAACGGTCGTAATAGTACATGTTGAATGATTCTATGGTGAACAAACGTGATTTTGTGAAATGTTGGAAAATTTTACAAAAAAAACGCCATAGTATAGTATGCCGAAATTTTTCGACAAAAGCGTAATATTTTTTTGAAATTGAAAAAAATCATGAAAACGGTCGTATTATAACTTGTAAAATGATTCTATGGTGAACAAAAGTCATTTCGTAAAATGTTGGAAAGTTTTACAAAAAAAAACGCCACAGTATAGTATGTCGAAATTTTTCGACAAAAACGTAAAATTTTTTTGATGTTGAAAAAAATCATGAAAACGGTCGTATTATTACATGTAAAATGACTCTATGTTGAACAAAGGTCATTTCGTGAAATGTTGGAAAATTTTACAAAAAAAAAACGCCATAGTATAGTATGTCGAAATTTTTCGACAAAAACGTAAAATTTTTTTGATGTTGAAAAAAATCATGAAAACGGTCATATTATTGCATGTAGAATAACTCTATTTTGAACAAAAGTCATTTCGTGAAATATTTCGAAAACTTTGCAAAAAAATGCCATAGTATAGTATGTCGAAATTTTTCGACGAAAACGTCAAATTTTTTTGAAGTTGAAAAAAATGATGAAAATTGTCGTATTATAACTTGTAGAATGATTCTATGGTGAACAAAAGTCATTTCGTAAAATGTTGGAAAGTTTTACAAAAAAAACGCCATACTATAGTATGTCGAAATTTTTTGACGAAAACGTAAAAATTTTTTGATGTTGAAAAAAATCATGAAAATGGTCGTATTATAGCATGGAGAATTATTCTATGGTGAACAAAAGTCATTTCGTAAAGTGTTGGAAAATTTTCCCAAAAAAACGCCCTAGTATAGTATGTCGACATTTTTTGCCGAAAACGTCAAATTTTTAATGTTGAAAAAAATCAGGAAAACGGTCGTATTATATCTTGTAGAATGATTCTATGGTGAACAAAAGTCATTTCGTAAAATGTTGGAAAGTTTTACAAAAAAAACGCCATAGTATAGTATGTCGAAATTTTTCAACAAAAATGTCAAATTTTTTTGATGTTGAAAAAAATCATGAAAACGGTCGTATTATAACATGTGGAATGATTCTATGGTGAACAAAAGTCATTTTGTGAAATGTTTCGAAAATTTTACAAAAAACGCCATAGTATAGTATGTCGAAATTTTTCGACAAAAACGTCAAGTTTTTTTGAAATTGAAAAAAATCATGAAAACGGTCGTATTATAACTTGTAGAATGATTCTATGGTGAACAAAAGTCATTTCATAAAATGTTGGAAAGTTTTACAAAAAAAACGCCATAGTATAGTATGGCGACATTTTTTGCAGAAAACGTCAAATTTTTAATGTTGAAAAAATCATGAAAACGGTCGTATTAGTACATGTAGAATGATTCTATTGTGAACAAAAGTGATTTTGTGAAATGTTGGAAAATTTTACAAAAAAAACGCCATGGTATAGTATGTCAAAATTTTTCGACAAAAACGTAAAATTTTTTTGATGTTGAAAAAAATCATGAAAACGGTCTTATTAGTACATGTAGAATGATTCTATGGTGAACAAAAGTCATTTCGTAAAATGTTGGAAAATTTTAAAAAAAAAAACGTCATAGTATAGTATGTCGAAATTTTTCGACAAAAATGTCAAATTTTTTTGATGCTGAAAAAAATCATGAAAACGGTCGTGTTATAAACATGTGGAATGATTCTATGGTGAACAAAGGTCATTTTGTGAAATGTTTCGAAAATTTTACAAAAAAATGCCATAGTATAGTATGTCGAAATTTTTCGACGAAAACGTAAAAATTTTTTGATGTTGAAAAAAATCATGAAAATGGTCGTATTATAGC
Organism: Pterois miles; assembly: GCA_947000775.1. Classification (NCBI taxonomy): domain Eukaryota; kingdom Metazoa; phylum Chordata; class Actinopteri; order Perciformes; family Scorpaenidae; genus Pterois; species Pterois miles. The sequence goes on from CAMQGK010000263.1 coordinate 16,279, forward strand.
ATGGAGAATTATTCTATGGTGAACAAAAGTCATTTCGTAAAATGTTGGAAAGTTTTCCCAAAAAAAAACGCCATAGTATAGTATGTCGACATTTTTTGCCGAAAACGTCAAATTTTTAATGTTGGAAAAAAATCATGACAACAGTCGTATTAGAACATGTAGAATGATTCTATGGGGAACAAAAGTCATTTCGTAAAATGTTGGAAAATTTTACCAAAAAAACGTCATAGTATAGTCTGTCGACATTTTTTGCCTGAAGCGTCAAATTTTTAATCTTGAAAAAAATCATGAAAACGGTCTTATTAGTACATGTACAATGATTCTATGGTGAACAAAAGTCATATCTTAAAATGTTAGAAAATTTTACAAAAAAACGTCATAGTATTGTATGTTGAAATTTCTCGACGAAAACGTCAAATTTTTTTGATGTTGAAAAAAATCATGAAAACGGTCTTGTTAGTACATGTAGAATGATTCTATGGTGAACAAAAGTCATTTTGTGAAATGTTTCGAAAATTTAAAAAAAAAAACGCCATAGTATAGTATGTCGACATTTTTCGATGAAAACGTCAAATTTTTTGATATAGAAAAAAATCATGAAAACGGTCGTATTATAACGTGGAATGATTCTATGGTGAACAAAAGTCATTTTGTGAAATGTTTCAAAAATTTTACAAAAAAACGCCATAGTATAGTTTGTCGAAATTTTTCGACAAAAATGTCTAATTTTTTTGATGTTGAAAAAAATCATGAAAACGGTCGTATTATAACTTGTAGAATGATTCTATGGTGAACAAAAGTCATTTCATAAAATGTTGGAAAGTTTTACAAAAAAAACGCCATAGTATAGTATGTCGAAATTTTTCGACGAAAACGTAAAAATTTTTTGATGTTGAAAAAAATCATGAAAATGGTCGTATTATAGCATGGAGAATTATTGTATGGTGAACAAAAGTCATTTCGTAAAATGTTGGAAAGTTTTACAAAAAAAACGCCATAGTATAGTATGTCGAAATTTTTTGCCGAAATCGTCAAATTTTTAATGTTGGAAAAAAATCATGACAACAGTCGTATTAGAACATGTAGAATGATTCTATGCGGAACAAAAGTTATTTCGTAAAATGTTGGAAAATTTTACCAAAAAAACGTCATAGTATAGTCTGTCGACATTTTTTGCCTAAAGCGTCAAATTTTTAATCTTGAAAAAAATCATGAAAACGGTCTTATTAGTACATGTACAATGATTCTATGGTGAACAAAAGTCATTTCGTAAAATGTTGGAAAATTTTACCAAAAAAAACGCCATAGTATAGTATGTCGACATTTTTCGATGAAAACGTCAAAGTTTTTTTTTTAATTGAAAAAAAAACATGAAAACGGTCATATTATAACTTGTAGAATGAATCTATGGTGAACAAAAGTCATATCTTAAAATGTTAGAAAATTTTACAAAAAAACGCCATAGTATTGTATGTTGAAATTTCTCGATGAAAACGTCAAATTTTTTTGATGTTGAAAAAAATCATGAAAACGGTCTTGTTAGTACATGTAGAATGATTCTATGGTGAACAAAAGTCATTTTGTGAAATGTTTTGAAAATTTAAAAAAAAAAAACGCCGTAGTATAGTATGTCGAAATTTTTCGACGAAAACGTCAAATTTTTTTGAAGTTCGAAAAAATGATGAAAACAGTCGTATTATAACTTGTAGAATGATTCTATGGTGAACAAAAGTCATTTCGTAAAATGTTGGAAAGTTTTACAAAAAAAACGCCATAGTATAGTATGTCGAAATTTTTCGACAAAAACTTAAACATTTTTTGATGTTGAAAAAAATCATGAAAATGGTCGTATTATAGCATGGAGAATTATTCTATGGTGAACAAAATTCATTTCGTGAAATGTTGGAAAATTTTACAAAAAAAAAAAACGCCATAGTATTGTATGTCGAAATTTTTCGACAAAAATGTCAAATTTTTTTTTATGTTGAAAAAAATCATGAAAACGGTCGTATTATAACATGTGGAATGATTCTATGGTGAACAAAAGTCATTTTGTGAAATATTTCGAAAATTTTACAAAAAAACACCATAGTATAGTATGTCGAAATTTTTCGACAAAAATGTCTAATTTTTTTAATGTTGAAAAAAATCATGAAAACGGTCGTATTAGTACATGTAGAATGATTCTATGGTGAACAAAAGTGATTTTGTGAAATGTTGGAAAATTTTACCAAAAAAAACGCCATAGTATAGTATGTCGACATTTTTCGATGAAAACGTCAAAGTTTTTTTTTTTAATTGAAAAAAAACATGAAAACGGTCATATTATAACTTGTAGAATGAATCTATGGTGAACAAAAGTCATATCTTAAAATGTTGGAAAGTTTTACAAAAAAACGCCATAGTATAGTATGTCGAAATTTTTCGACGAAAACGTAAAAATTTTTTGATGTTGAAAAAAATCATGAAAATGGTCGTATTATAGCATGGAGAATTATTGTATGGTGAACAAAAGTCATTTCGTAAAATGTTGGAAAGTTTTACAAAAAAAAAACGCCATAGTATAGTATGTCGAAATTTTTTGCCGAAATCGTCAAATTTTTAATGTTGGAAAAAAATCATGACAACAGTCGTATTAGAACATGTAGAATGATTCTATGCGGAACAAAAGTTATTTCGTAAAATGTTGGAAAATTTTACCAAAAAAACGTCATAGTATAGTCTGTCGACATTTTTTGCCTAAAGCGTCAAATTTTTAATCTTGAAAAAAATCATGAAAACGGTCTTATTAGTACATGTACAATGATTCTATGGTGAACAAAAGTCATTTCGTAAAATGTTGGAAAATTTTACCAAAAAAAACGCCATAGTATAGTATGTCGACATTTTTCGATGAAAACGTCAAAGTTTTTTTTTAATTGAAAAAAAAACATGAAAACGGTCATATTATAACTTGTAGAATGAATCTATGGTGAACAAAAGTCATATCTTAAAATGTTAGAAAATTTTACAAAAAAACGCCATAGTATTGTATGTTGAAATTTCTCGATGAAAACGTCAAATTTTTTTGATGTTGAAAAAAATCATGAAAACGGTCTTGTTAGTACATGTAGAATGATTCTATGGTGAACAAAAGTCATTTTGTGAAATGTTTTGAAAATTTAAAAAAAAAAAACGCCGTAGTATAGTATGTCGAAATTTTTCGACGAAAACGTCAAATTTTTTTGAAGTTCGAAAAAATGATGAAAACAGTCGTATTATAACTTGTAGAATGATTCTATGGTGAACAAAAGTCATTTCGTAAAATGTTGGAAAGTTTTACAAAAAAAAAACGCCATAGTATAGTATGTCGAAATTTTTCGACAAAAACTTAAACATTTTTTGATGTTGAAAAAAATCATGAAAATGGTCGTATTATAGCATGGAGAATTATTCTATGGTGAACAAAATTCATTTCGTGAAATGTTTTGAAAATTTAAAAAAAAAAAACGCCGTAGTATAGTATGTCGAAATTTTTCGACGAAAACGTCAAATTTTTTTGAAGTTCGAAAAAATGATGAAAACAGTCGTATTATAACTTGTAGAATGATTCTATGGTGAACAAAAGTGATTTTGTGAAATGTTGGAAAATTTTACAAAAAAAACGCCATAGTATAATATGTCGAAATTTTTCGACAAAAACGTAAAGATGTTTTGATGTTGACAAAAATCATGAAAACGGTCGTATTATAGCATGGAGAATTATTCTATGGTGAACAAAAGTCATTTCGTAAAATGTTAGAAAATTTTGGAAAAAAAACGCTATAGTATAGTATGTCTAAATTTTTCGACGAAAACGTCAAATTTTTTTGATTTTGAAAAAAAATCATGAAAACGGTCGTATTATAACTTGTAGAATGATTCTATGGTGAACAAAAGTTATTTCGTAAAGTGTTAGAAAATTTTACAAAAAAAACGCCATAGTATAGTATGTCGAAATTTTTCGACGAAAACGTCAAATTTTTTTGATGTTGAAAAAAATAATGAAAACGGTCGTATTATTGCATGTAGAATAACTCTATGTTGAACAAAAGTCATTTCGTAAAATGTTAGAAAATTTTAGAAAAAAAACGCTATAGTATAGTATGTCTAAATTTTTCGACGAAAACGTCAAATTTTTTTAATGTTGAAAAAAAATCAGGAAAACAGTCGTATTATAACTTGTAGAATGATTCTATGGTGAACAAAAGTCATTTCGTAAAGTGTTGGAAAATTTTCCCAAAAAAACGCCATAGTATAGTATGTCGAAATTTTTCGACGAAAACGTCAAATTTTTTTGATGTTGAAAAAAATCATGAAAACGGTCGTATCATTGCATGTAGAATAACTCTATGTTGAACAAAAGTCATTTCGTAAAATGTTAGAAAATTTTAGAAAAAAAAACGCTATAGTATAGTATGTCTAAATTTTTCGACGAAAACGTCAAATTTTTTTGATTTTGAAAAAAAATCATGAAAACGGTCGTATTATAACTTGTAGAATGATTCTATGGTGAACAAAAGTTATTTCGTAAAATGTTGCAAAGTTTTACAAAAAAAACGCCATAGTATAGTATGTCGAAATTTTTCGACGAAAATATAAAAATTTTTTGATGTTGAAAAATATCATGAAAATGGTCGTATTATAACTTGTAGAATGATTCTATGGTGAACAAAAGTCATTTCATAAAATGTTGGAAAGTTTTACAATAAAACGCCATAGTATAGTATGGCGACATTTTTTGCAGAAAACGTCAAATTTTTAATGTTGAAAAAATCATGAAAACGGTCGTATTAGTACATGTAGAATGATTCTATTGTGAACAAAAGTGATTTTGTGAAATGTTGGAAAATTTTACAAAAAAAACGCCATGGTATAGTATGTCAAAATTATTCGACCAAAATGACAATTTTTTTTGATGTTGAAAAAAATCATGAAAACGGTCTTATTAGTACATGTAGAATGATTCTATGGTGAACAAAAGTCATTTCGTAAAATGTTGGAAAATTTTACCAAAAAAAACGTCATAGTATAGTATGTCGACATTTTTCGATGAAGACGTCAAATTTTTTGATGTTGAAAAAAATCATGAAAATGGTCGTATTATAGCATGGAGAATTATTCTATGGTGAACAAAAGTCATTTCGTAAAATGTTGGAAAATTTTACAAAAAAAAAACGCCATAGTATAGTATGTCGAAATTTTTCGACAAAAATGTCAAATTTTTTTGATGTTGAAAAAAATCATGAAAACGTTCGTGTTATAAACATGTGGAATGATTCTATGGTGAACAAAAGTCATTTTTTGAAATGTTTAGAAAAGTTTACAAAAAAACGCCACAGTATAGTATGTCGAAATTTTTCAACGAAAACGTCAAATTTTTTTGAAATTGAAAACAATCATGAAAACGGTTGTATTATAACTTGTAGAATGATTTTATGGTGAACAAAAGTCATTTCGTAAAATGTTGGAAAGTTTTACAAAAAAAACGCCATAGTATAGTATGTCGAAATTTTTCGACGAAAATGTAAAAAATTTTTGATGTTGAAAAAAATCATGAAAATGGTCGTATTATCGCATGGCGAATGTTTCTATGGTGAACAAAAGTCATTTTGTGAAATGTTTCGAAAATTTAAAAAAAAAACGCCATAGTATAGTATGTCGAAATTTTTCGACAAAAACGTAAAATTTTTTTGATGTTGACAAAAATCATGAAAACGGTCGTATTATAATATGGAGAATTATTCTATGGTGAACAAAAGTCATTTCGTAAAATGTTGGAAAGTTTTACAAAAAAAACGCCATAGTATAGTATGTCGAAATTTTTCGACGAAAACGTAAACATTTTTTGATGTTGAAAAAAATCATGAAAATGGTCGTATTATAGCATGGAGAATTATTCTATGGTGAACAAAAGTCATTTCGTAAAATGTTGGAAAGTTTTCCCAAAAAAAACGCCATAGTATAGTATGTCGACATTTTTTGCCGAAAACGTCAAATTTTTAATGTTGGAAAAAAATCATGACAACAGTCGTATTAGAACATGTAGAATGATTCTATGCGGAACAAAAGTCATTTCGTAAAATGTTGGAAAATTTTACCAAAAAAACGTCATAGTATAGTCTGTCGACATTTTTTGCCTAAAGCGTCAAATTTTTAATCTTGAAAAAAATCATGAAAACGGTCTTATTAGTACATGTACAATGATTCTATGGTGAACAAAAGTCATTTCGTAAAATGTTGGAAAATTTTACCAAAAAAAACGCCATAGTATTGTATGTCGAAATTTTTCGACAAAAATGTCAAATTTTTTTGATGTTGAAAAAAATCATGAAAACGGTCGTATTAGTACATGTAGAATGATTCTATGGTGAACAAAAGTCATTTTGTGAAATGTTTCGAAAATTTTACAAAAAAACGCCATAGTATAGTATGTCGAAATTTTTCGACGAAAACGTCAAATTTTTTGATATAGAAAAAAATCATGAAAATGGTCATATTATAACATGTGGAATGATTCTATGGTGAACAAAAGTCATTTTGTGAAATATTTCGAAAATTTTACAAAAAAACACCATAGTATAGTATGTCGACATTTTTCGATGAAAACGTCAAAGTTTTTTTTTTAATTGAAAAAAAACATGAAAACGGTCATATTATAACTTGTAGAATGAATCTATGGTGAACAAAAGTCATATCTTAAAATGTTAGAAAATTTTACAAAAAAACGCCATAGTATTGTATGTTGAAATTTCTCGACGAAAACGTCAAATTTTTTTGATGTTGAAAAAAATCATGAAAACGGTCTTGTTAGTACATGTAGAATGATTCTATGGTGAACAAAAGTCATTTTGTGAAATGTTTTGAAAATTTAAAAAAAAAAAAACGCCGTAGTATAGTATGTCGAAATTTTTCGACGAAAACGTCAAAATTTTTTTGAAGTTCGAAAAAATGATGAAAACAGTCGTATTATAACTTGTAGAATGATTCTATGGTGAACAAAAGTCATTTCGTAAAATGTTGGAAAGTTTTACAAAAAAAACGCCATAGTATAGTATGTCGAAATTTTTCAACGAAAACGTCAAATTTTTTTGATGTTGAAAAAAATCATGAAAATGGTCGTATTATAGCATGGAGAATTATTCTTTGGTGAACAAAATTCATTTCGTGAAATGTTTCGAAAATTTTACCAAAAAAAACGCCATAGTATAGTATGTAGACATTTTTTGATGAAAACGTCAAATTTTTTGATATAGAAAAAAATCATGAAGACGGTCGTATTATAACATGTGACATGTTTCTATGGTGAATAAAAGTCATTTTGTGAAATGTTTCGAAAATTTTACAAAAAAACGTCATAGTATAGTCTGTCGACATTTTTTGCCGAAAACGTCAAATTTTTAATGTTGAGAAAAAACATGAAAACGGTCGTAATAGTACATGTTGAATGATTCTATGGTGAACAAACGTGATTTTGTGAAATGTTGGAAAATTTTACAAAAAAAACGCCATAGTATAGTATGCCGAAATTTTTCGACAAAAGCGTAATATTTTTTTGAAATTGAAAAAAATCATGAAAACGGTCGTATTATAACTTGTAAAATGATTCTATGGTGAACAAAAGTCATTTCGTAAAATGTTGGAAAGTTTTACAAAAAAAACGCCACAGTATAGTATGTCGAAATTTTTCGACAAAAACGTAAAATTTTTTTGATGTTGAAAAAAATCATGAAAACGGTCGTATTATTACATGTAAAATGACTCTATGTTGAACAAAGGTCATTTCGTGAAATGTTGGAAAATTTTACAAAAAAAAAACGCCATAGTATAGTATGTCGAAATTTTTCGACAAAAACGTAAAATTTTTTTGATGTTGAAAAAAATCATGAAAACGGTCATATTATTGCATGTAGAATAACTCTATTTTGAACAAAAGTCATTTCGTGAAATATTTCGAAAACTTTGCAAAAAAATGCCATAGTATAGTATGTCGAAATTTTTCGACGAAAACGTCAAATTTTTTTGAAGTTGAAAAAAATGATGAAAATTGTCGTATTATAACTTGTAGAATGATTCTATGGTGAACAAAAGTCATTTCGTAAAATGTTGGAAAGTTTTACAAAAAAAACGCCATACTATAGTATGTCGAAATTTTTTGACGAAAACGTAAAAATTTTTTGATGTTGAAAAAAATCATGAAAATGGTCGTATTATAGCATGGAGAATTATTCTATGGTGAACAAAAGTCATTTCGTAAAGTGTTGGAAAATTTTCCCAAAAAAACGCCCTAGTATAGTATGTCGACATTTTTTGCCGAAAACGTCAAATTTTTAATGTTGAAAAAAATCAGGAAAACGGTCGTATTATATCTTGTAGAATGATTCTATGGTGAACAAAAGTCATTTCGTAAAATGTTGGAAAGTTTTACAAAAAAAACGCCATAGTATAGTATGTCGAAATTTTTCAACAAAAATGTCAAATTTTTTTGATGTTGAAAAAAATCATGAAAACGGTCGTATTATAACATGTGGAATGATTCTATGGTGAACAAAAGTCATTTTGTGAAATGTTTCGAAAATTTTACAAAAAACGCCATAGTATAGTATGTCGAAATTTTTCGACAAAAACGTCAAGTTTTTTTGAAATTGAAAAAAATCATGAAAACGGTCGTATTATAACTTGTAGAATGATTCTATGGTGAACAAAAGTCATTTCATAAAATGTTGGAAAGTTTTACAAAAAAAACGCCATAGTATAGTATGGCGACATTTTTTGCAGAAAACGTCAAATTTTTAATGTTGAAAAAATCATGAAAACGGTCGTATTAGTACATGTAGAATGATTCTATTGTGAACAAAAGTGATTTTGTGAAATGTTGGAAAATTTTACAAAAAAAACGCCATGGTATAGTATGTCAAAATTTTTCGACAAAAACGTAAAATTTTTTTGATGTTGAAAAAAATCATGAAAACGGTCTTATTAGTACATGTAGAATGATTCTATGGTGAACAAAAGTCATTTCGTAAAATGTTGGAAAATTTTACCAAAAAAAACGTCATAGTATAGTATGTCGAAATTTTTCGACAAAAATGTCAAATTTTTTTGATGCTGAAAAAAATCATGAAAACGGTCGTGTTATAAACATGTGGAATGATTCTATGGTGAACAAAGGTCATTTTGTGAAATGTTTCGAAAATTTTACAAAAAAATGCCATAGTATAGTATGTCGAAATTTTTCGACGAAAACGTAAAAATTTTTTGATGTTGAAAAAAATCATGAAAATGGTCGTATTATAGCATGGAGAATTATTCTATGGTGAACAAAAGTCATTTCGTAAAATGTTGGAAAGTTTTCCCAAAAAAAAACGCCATAGTATAGTATGTCGACATTTTTTGCCGAAAACGTCAAATTTTTAATGTTGAAAAAAATCAGGAAAACGGTCGTATTATAACTTGTAGAATGATTCTATGGTGAACAAAAGTCATTTCGTAAAATGTTGGAAAGTTTTACAAAAAAAACGCCATAGTATAGTATGTCGAAATTTTTCGACGAAAACGTAAACATTTTTTGATGTTGAAAAAAATCATGAAAATGGTCGTATTATAGCATGGAGAATTATTCTATGGTGAACAAAAGTCATTTCGTAAAATGTTGGAAAGTTTTCCCAAAAAAAAACGCCATAGTATAGTATGTCGACATTTTTTGCCGAAAACGTCAAATTTTTAATGTTGGAAAAAAATCATGACAACAGTCGTATTAGAACATGTAGAATGATTCTATGCGGAACAAAAGTCATTTCGTAAAATGTTGGAAAATTTTACCAAAAAAACGTCATAGTATAGTCTGTCGACATTTTTTGCCTCAAGCGTCAAATTTTTAATGTTGAAAAAATCATGAAAACGGTCGTATTAGTACATGTAGAATGATTCTATGGTGAACAAAAGTGATTTTGTGAAATGTTGGAAAATTTTACAAAAAAAACGCCATAGTATAGTATGTCGAAATTTTTTGACAAAAACGTAAAAATTTTTTGATGTTGACAAAAATCATGGAAACGGTCGTATTATAGCATGGAGAATTATTCTATGGTGAACAAAAGTCATTTCGTAAAGTGTTGGAAATTTTTACCAAAAAAACGCCATAGTATAGTATGTCGAAATTTTTCGACGAAAACATCAAATTTTTTGATGGTGAAAAAAATCTTGAAAACTGTCGTATTATTGCATGTAGAATAACTCTATGTTGAACAAAAGTAATTTCGTGAAATGTTGGAAAATTTTACAAAAAATAAAACGCCATACTATAGTATGTCGAAATTTTTCGACAAAAATGTATAGAATAACTCTATTTTGAACAAAAGTCATTTCGTGAAATATTTCGAAAACTTTGCAAAAAAATGCCATAGTATAGTATGTCGACATTTTTCGACGAAAACGTCAAATTTTTTTGAAGTTGAAAAAAATGATGAAAACGGTCTTATTATAACTTGTAGAAAGATTCTATGGTGGACAAAAGTTATTTCGTAAAATGTTAGAAAATTTTACAAAAAAAACACCCTAGTATAGTATGTCGACATTTTTTGCCGAAAACGTCAAATTTTTAATGTTGAAAAAAATCAGGAAAACGGTCGTATTATAACTTGTAGAATTATTCTATGGTGAACAAAAGTCATTTCGTAAAGTGTTGGAAATTTTTACCAAAAAAACGCCATAGTATAGTATGTCGAAATTTTTCGACGAAAACATCAAATTTTTTGATGGTGAAAAAAATCTTGAAAACTGTCGTATTATTGCATGTAGAATAACTCTATGTTGAACAAAAGTAATTTCGTGAAATGTTGGAAAATTTTACAAAAAATAAAACGCCATACTATAGTATGTCGAAATTTTTCGACAAAAATGTCAAATTTTTTTGATGTTGAAAAAAATCATGAAAACGGTGTTATTAGTACATGTAGAATGATTCTATGGTGAACAAAATTCATTTTGTGAAATGTTTCGAAAATTTTACAAAAAAATGCCATAGTATAGTATGTCGAAATTTTTCGACGAAAACGTCAAATTTTTTTGAAGTTGAAAAAAATGATGAAAATTGTCGTATTATAACTTGTAGAATGATTCTATGTTGAACAAAAGTAATTTCGTAAAATGTTAGAAAATTTTAGAAAAAAAACGCTACTGTATAGTATGTCTAAATTTTTCGACGAAAACGTCAAATTTTTTTGATTTTGAAAAAAAATCATGAAAACGGTCGTATTATAACTTGTAGAATGATTCTATGGTGAACAAAAGTTATTCCGTAAAATGTTAGAAAATTTTATAAAAAAAACACCCTAGTATAGTATGTCGACATTTTTTGCCGAAAACGTCAAATTTTTAATGTTGAAAAAAATCAGGAAAACAGTCGTATTATAACTTGTAGAATGATTCTATGGTGAACAAAAGTCATTTTGTAAAGTGTTGGAAAATTTTCCCAAAAAAACGCCATAGTATAGTATGTCGAAATTTTTCGACGAAAACGTCAAATTTTTTTGATGTTGAAAAAAATCATGAAAACGGTCGTATTATTGCATGTAGAATAACTCTGTGTTGAACAAAAGTCATTTCGTAAAATGTTAGAAAATTTTAGAAAAAAAACGCCATAGTATAGTATGTCGAAATTTTTCGACAAAAACGTCAAATTTTTTTGAAATTGAAAAAAATCATGAAAACGGTCGTATTATAACTTGTAGAATGATTCTATGGTGAACAAAAGTCATTTCATAAAATGTTGCAAAGTTTTACAAAAAAAAACGCCATAGTATAGTATGTCGAAATTTTTCGACGAAAATATAAAAATTTTTTGATGTTGAAAAATATCATGAAAATGGTCGTATTATAACTTGTAGAATGATTCTATGGTGAACAAAAGTCATTTCATAAAATGTTGGAAAGTTTTACAATAAAACGCCATAGTATAGTATGGCGACATTTTTTGCAGAAAACGTCAAATTTTTAATGTTGAAAAAATCATGAAAACGGTCGTATTAGTACATGTAGAATGATTCTATTGTGAACAAAAGTGATTTTGTGAAATGTTGGAAAATTTTACAAAAAAAACGCCATGGTATAGTATGTCAAAATTATTCGACCAAAATGACAATTTTTTTTGATGTTGAAAAAAATCATGAAAACGGTCTTATTAGTACATGTAGAATGATTCTATGGTGAACAAAAGTCATTTCGTAAAATGTTGGAAAATTTTACCAAAAAAAACGTCATAGTATAGTATGTCGACATTTTTCGATGAAGACGTCAAATTTTTTGATGTTGAAAAAAATCATGAAAATGGTCGTATTATAGCATGGAGAATTATTCTATGGTGAACAAAAGTCATTTCGTAAAATGTTGGAAAATTTTACAAAAAAAAAACGCCATAGTATAGTATGTCGAAATTTTTCGACAAAAATGTCAAATTTTTTTGATGTTGAAAAAAATCATGAAAACGGTCGTGTTATAAACATGTGGAATGATTCTATGGTGAACAAAAGTCATTTTTTGAAATGTTTAGAAAAGTTTACAAAAAAACGCCACAGTATAGTATGTCGAAATTTTTCAACGAAAACGTCAAATTTTTTTGAAATTGAAAACAATCATGAAAACGGTTGTATTATAACTTGTAGAATGATTTTATGGTGAACAAAAGTCATTTCGTAAAATGTTGGAAAGTTTTACAAAAAAAACGCCATAGTATAGTATGTCGAAATTTTTCGACGAAAATGTAAAAAATTTTTGATGTTGAAAAAAATCATGAAAATGGTCGTATTATCGCATGGCGAATGTTTCTATGGTGAACAAAAGTCATTTTGTGAAATGTTTCGAAAATTTAAAAAAAAAACGCCATAGTATAGTATGTCGAAATTTTTCGACAAAAACGTAAAATTTTTTTGATGTTGACAAAAATCATGAAAACGGTCGTATTATAATATGGAGAATTATTCTATGGTGAACAAAAGTCATTTCGTAAAATGTTGGAAAGTTTTACAAAAAAAACGCCATAGTATAGTATGTCGAAATTTTTCGACGAAAACGTAAACATTTTTTGATGTTGAAAAAAATCATGAAAATGGTCGTATTATAGCATGGAGAATTATTCTATGGTGAACAAAAGTCATTTCGTAAAATGTTGGAAAGTTTTCCCAAAAAAAACGCCATAGTATAGTATGTCGACATTTTTTGCCGAAAACGTCAAATTTTTAATGTTGGAAAAAAATCATGACAACAGTCGTATTAGAACATGTAGAATGATTCTATGCGGAACAAAAGTCATTTCGTAAAATGTTGGAAAATTTTACCAAAAAAACGTCATAGTATAGTCTGTCGACATTTTTTGCCTAAAGCGTCAAATTTTTAATCTTGAAAAAAATCATGAAAACGGTCTTATTAGTACATGTACAATGATTCTATGGTGAACAAAAGTCATTTCGTAAAATGTTGGAAAATTTTACCAAAAAAAACGCCATAGTATTGTATGTCGAAATTTTTCGACAAAAATGTCAAATTTTTTTGATGTTGAAAAAAATCATGAAAACGGTCGTATTAGTACATGTAGAATGATTCTATGGTGAACAAAAGTCATTTTGTGAAATGTTTCGAAAATTTTACAAAAAAACGCCATAGTATAGTATGTCGAAATTTTTCGACGAAAACGTCAAATTTTTTGATATAGAAAAAAATCATGAAAATGGTCATATTATAACATGTGGAATGATTCTATGGTGAACAAAAGTCATTTTGTGAAATATTTCGAAAATTTTACAAAAAAACACCATAGTATAGTATGTCGACATTTTTCGATGAAAACGTCAAAGTTTTTTTTTAATTGAAAAAAAACATGAAAACGGTCATATTATAACTTGTAGAATGAATCTATGGTGAACAAAAGTCATATCTTAAAATGTTAGAAAATTTTACAAAAAAACGCCATAGTATTGTATGTTGAAATTTCTCGACGAAAACGTCAAATTTTTTTGATGTTGAAAAAAATCATGAAAACGGTCTTGTTAGTACATGTAGAATGATTCTATGGTGAACAAAAGTCATTTTGTGAAATGTTTTGAAAATTTAAAAAAAAAAAAAACGCCGTAGTATAGTATGTCGAAATTTTTCGACGAAAACGTCAAATTTTTTTGAAGTTCGAAAAAATGATGAAAACAGTCGTATTATAACTTGTAGAATGATTCTATGGTGAACAAAAGTCATTTCGTAAAATGTTGGAAAGTTTTACAAAAAAAACGCCATAGTATAGTATGTCGAAATTTTTCAACGAAAACGTCAAATTTTTTTGATGTTGAAAAAAATCATGAAAATGGTCGTATTATAGCATGGAGAATTATTCTTTGGTGAACAAAATTCATTTCGTGAAATGTTTCGAAAATTTTACCAAAAAAAACGCCATAGTATAGTATGTAGACATTTTTTGATGAAAACGTCAAATTTTTTGATATAGAAAAAAATCATGAAGACGGTCGTATTATAACATGTGACATGTTTCTATGGTGAATAAAAGTCATTTTGTGAAATGTTTCGAAAATTTTACAAAAAAACGTCATAGTATAGTCTGTCGACATTTTTTGCCGAAAACGTCAAATTTTTAATGTTGAGAAAAAACATGAAAACGGTCGTAATAGTACATGTTGAATGATTCTATGGTGAACAAAAGTCATTTCGTAAAATGTTGGAAAGTTTTACAAAAAAAACGCCATAGTATAGTATGTCGAAATTTTTCAACAAAAATGTCAAATTTTTTTGATGTTGAAAAAAATCATGAAAACGGTCGTATTATAACATGTGGAATGATTCTATGGTGAACAAAAGTCATTTTGTGAAATGTTTCGAAAATTTTACAAAAAACGCCATAGTATAGTATGTCGAAATTTTTCGACAAAAACGTCAAGTTTTTTTGAAATTGAAAAAAATCATGAAAACGGTCGTATTATAACTTGTAGAATGATTCTATGGTGAACAAAAGTCATTTCATAAAATGTTGGAAAGTTTTACAAAAAAAACGCCATAGTATAGTATGGCGACATTTTTTGCAGAAAACGTCAAATTTTTAATGTTGAAAAAATCATGAAAACGGTCGTATTAGTACATGTAGAATGATTCTATTGTGAACAAAAGTGATTTTGTGAAATGTTGGAAAATTTTACAAAAAAAACGCCATGGTATAGTATGTCAAAATTTTTCGACAAAAACGTAAAATTTTTTTGATGTTGAAAAAAATCATGAAAACGGTCTTATTAGTACATGTAGAATGATTCTATGGTGAACAAAAGTCATTTCGTAAAATGTTGGAAAATTTTACCAAAAAAAACGTCATAGTATAGTATGTCGAAATTTTTCGACAAAAATGTCAAATTTTTTTGATGCTGAAAAAAATCATGAAAACGGTCGTGTTATAAACATGTGGAATGATTCTATGGTGAACAAAGGTCATTTTGTGAAATGTTTCGAAAATTTTACAAAAAAATGCCATAGTATAGTATGTCGAAATTTTTCGACGAAAACGTAAAAATTTTTTGATGTTGAAAAAAATCATGAAAATGGTCGTATTATAGCATGGAGAATTATTCTATGGTGAACAAAAGTCATTTCGTAAAATGTTGGAAAGTTTTCCCAAAAAAAAACGCCATAGTATAGTATGTCGACATTTTTTGCCGAAAACGTCAAATTTTTAATGTTGGAAAAAAATCATGACAACAGTCGTATTAGAACATGTAGAATGATTCTATGCGGAACAAAAGTCATTTCGTAAAATGTTGGAAAATTTTACCAAAAAAACGTCATAGTATAGTCTGTCGACATTTTTTGCCTGAAGCGTCAAATTTTTAATCTTGAAAAAAATCATGAAAACGGTCTTATTAGTACATGTACAATGATTCTATGGTGAACAAAAGTCATATCTTAAAATGTTAGAAAATTTTACAAAAAAACGTCATAGTATTGTATGTTGAAATTTCTCGACGAAAACGTCAAATTTTTTTGATGTTGAAAAAAATCATGAAAACGGTCTTGTTAGTACATGTAGAATGATTCTATGGTGAACAAAAGTCATTTTGTGAAATGTTTCGAAAATTTAAAAAAAAAAAACGCCATAGTATAGTATGTCGACATTTTTCGATGAAAACGTCAAATTTTTTGATATAGAAAAAAATCATGAAAACGGTCGTATTATAACGTGGAATGATTCTATGGTGAACAAAAGTCATTTTGTGAAATGTTTCAAAAATTTTACAAAAAAACGCCATAGTATAGTTTGTCGAAATTTTTCGACAAAAATGTCTAATTTTTTTGATGTTGAAAAAAATCATGAAAACGGTCGTATTATAACTTGTAGAATGATTCTATGGTGAACAAAAGTCATTTCATAAAATGTTGGAAAGTTTTACAAAAAAACGCCATAGTATAGTATGTCGAAATTTTTCGACGAAAACGTAAAAATTTTTTGATGTTGAAAAAAATCATGAAAATGGTCGTATTATAGCATGGAGAATTATTGTATGGTGAACAAAAGTCATTTCGTAAAATGTTGGAAAGTTTTACAAAAAAAACGCCATAGTATAGTATGTCGAAATTTTTTGCCGAAATCGTCAAATTTTTAATGTTGGAAAAAAATCATGACAACAGTCGTATTAGAACATGTAGAATGATTCTATGCGGAACAAAAGTTATTTCGTAAAATGTTGGAAAATTTTACCAAAAAAACGTCATAGTATAGTCTGTCGACATTTTTTGCCTAAAGCGTCAAATTTTTAATCTTGAAAAAAATCATGAAAACGGTCTTATTAGTACATGTACAATGATTCTATGGTGAACAAAAGTCATTTCGTAAAATGTTGGAAAATTTTACCAAAAAAAACGCCATAGTATAGTATGTCGACATTTTTCGATGAAAACGTCAAAGTTTTTTTTTAATTGAAAAAAAAACATGAAAACGGTCATATTATAACTTGTAGAATGAATCTATGGTGAACAAAAGTCATATCTTAAAATGTTAGAAAATTTTACAAAAAAACGCCATAGTATTGTATGTTGAAATTTCTCGATGAAAACGTCAAATTTTTTTGATGTTGAAAAAAATCATGAAAACGGTCTTGTTAGTACATGTAGAATGATTCTATGGTGAACAAAAGTCATTTTGTGAAATGTTTTGAAAATTTAAAAAAAAAAAACGCCGTAGTATAGTATGTCGAAATTTTTCGACGAAAACGTCAAATTTTTTTGAAGTTCGAAAAAATGATGAAAACAGTCGTATTATAACTTGTAGAATGATTCTATGGTGAACAAAAGTCATTTCGTAAAATGTTGGAAAGTTTTACAAAAAAAACGCCATAGTATAGTATGTCGAAATTTTTCGACAAAAACTTAAACATTTTTTGATGTTGAAAAAAATCATGAAAATGGTCGTATTATAGCATGGAGAATTATTCTATGGTGAACAAAATTCATTTCGTGAAATGTTGGAAAATTTTACAAAAAAAAAAAACGCCATAGTATTGTATGTCGAAATTTTTCGACAAAAATGTCAAATTTTTTTTATGTTGAAAAAAATCATGAAAACGGTCGTATTATAACATGTGGAATGATTCTATGGTGAACAAAAGTCATTTTGTGAAATGTTTCGAAAATTTTACAAAAAAACGGCATAGTATAGTATGTCGAAATTTTTCGACGAAAACGTCAAATTTTTTGATATAGAAAAAAATCATGAAAATGGTCATATTATAACATGTGGAATGATTCTATGGTGAACAAAAGTCATTTTGTGAAATATTTCGAAAATTTTACAAAAAAACACCATAGTATAGTATGTCGAAATTTTTCGACAAAAATGTCTAATTTTTTTAATGTTGAAAAAAATCATGAAAACGGTCGTATTAGTACATGTAGAATGATTCTATGGTGAACAAAAGTGATTTTGTGAAATGTTGGAAAATTTTACCAAAAAAAACGCCATAGTATAGTATGTCGACATTTTTCGATGAAAACGTCAAAGTTTTTTTTTAATTGAAAAAAACATGAAAACGGTCATATTATAACTTGTAGAATGAATCTATGGTGAACAAAAGTCATATCTTAAAATGTTGGAAAGTTTTACAAAAAAACGCCATAGTATAGTATGTCGAAATTTTTCGACGAAAACGTAAAAATTTTTTGATGTTGAAAAAAATCATGAAAATGGTCGTATTATAGCATGGAGAATTATTGTATGGTGAACAAAAGTCATTTCGTAAAATGTTGGAAAGTTTTACAAAAAAAACGCCATAGTATAGTATGTCGAAATTTTTTGCCGAAATCGTCAAATTTTTAATGTTGGAAAAAAATCATGACAACAGTCGTATTAGAACATGTAGAATGATTCTATGCGGAACAAAAGTTATTTCGTAAAATGTTGGAAAATTTTACCAAAAAAACGTCATAGTATAGTCTGTCGACATTTTTTGCCTAAAGCGTCAAATTTTTAATCTTGAAAAAAATCATGAAAACGGTCTTATTAGTACATGTACAATGATTCTATGGTGAACAAAAGTCATTTCGTAAAATGTTGGAAAATTTTACCAAAAAAAACGCCATAGTATAGTATGTCGACATTTTTCGATGAAAACGTCAAAGTTTTTTTTTAATTGAAAAAAAAACATGAAAACGGTCATATTATAACTTGTAGAATGAATCTATGGTGAACAAAAGTCATATCTTAAAATGTTAGAAAATTTTACAAAAAAACGCCATAGTATTGTATGTTGAAATTTCTCGATGAAAACGTCAAATTTTTTTGATGTTGAAAAAAATCATGAAAACGGTCTTGTTAGTACATGTAGAATGATTCTATGGTGAACAAAAGTCATTTTGTGAAATGTTTTGAAAATTTAAAAAAAAAAAAACGCCGTAGTATAGTATGTCGAAATTTTTCGACGAAAACGTCAAATTTTTTTGAAGTTCGAAAAAATGATGAAAACAGTCGTATTATAACTTGTAGAATGATTCTATGGTGAACAAAAGTCATTTCGTAAAATGTTGGAAAGTTTTACAAAAAAAACGCCATAGTATAGTATGTCGAAATTTTTCGACAAAAACTTAAACATTTTTTGATGTTGAAAAAAATCATGAAAATGGTCGTATTATAGCATGGAGAATTATTCTATGGTGAACAAAATTCATTTCGTGAAATGTTTTGAAAATTTAAAAAAAAAAAAACGCCGTAGTATAGTATGTCGAAATTTTTCGACGAAAACGTCAAATTTTTTTGAAGTTCGAAAAAATGATGAAAACAGTCGTATTATAACTTGTAGAATGATTCTATGGTGAACAAAAGTGATTTTGTGAAATGTTGGAAAATTTTACAAAAAAAACGCCATAGTATAATATGTCGAAATTTTTCGACAAAAACGTAAAGATGTTTTGATGTTGACAAAAATCATGAAAACGGTCGTATTATAGCATGGAGAATTATTCTATGGTGAACAAAAGTCATTTCGTAAAATGTTAGAAAATTTTAGGAAAAAAAAACGCTATAGTATAGTATGTCGAAATTTTTCGACGAAAACGTCAAATTTTTTTGATTTTGAAAAAAAATCATGAAAACGGTCGTATTATAACTTGTAGAATGATTCTATGGTGAACAAAAGTTATTTCGTAAAGTGTTAGAAAATTTTACAAAAAAAACGCCATAGTATAGTATGTCGAAATTTTTCGACGAAAACGTCAAATTTTTTTGATGTTGAAAAAAATAATGAAAACGGTCGTATTATTGCATGTAGAATAACTCTATGTTGAACAAAAGTCATTTCGTAAAATGTTAGAAAATTTTAGAAAAAAAACGCTATAGTATAGTATGTCTAAATTTTTCGACGAAAACGTCAAATTTTTTTAATGTTGAAAAAAATCAGGAAAACAGTCGTATTATAACTTGTAGAATGATTCTATGGTGAACAAAAGTCATTTCGTAAAGTGTTGGAAAATTTTCCCAAAAAAACGCCATAGTATAGTATGTCGAAATTTTTCGACGAAAACGTCAAATTTTTTTGATGTTGAAAAAAATCATGAAAACGGTCGTATCATTGCATGTAGAATAACTCTATGTTGAACAAAAGTCATTTCGTAAAATGTTAGAAAATTTTAGAAAAAAAACGCTATAGTATAGTATGTCTAAATTTTTCGACGAAAACGTCAAATTTTTTTGATTTTGAAAAAAAATCATGAAAACGGTCGTATTATAACTTGTAGAATGATTCTATGGTGAACAAAAGTTATTTCGTAAAATGTTAGAAAATTTTACAAAAAAAACGCCCTAGTATAGTATGTCGACATTTTTTGCCGAAAACGTCAAATTTTTAATGTTGAAAAAAATCAGGAAAACGGTCGTATTATAACTTGTAGAATGATTCTATGGTGAACAAAAGTCATTTCATAAAATGTTGGAAAGTTTTACAAAAAAAACGCCATAGTATAGTATTTCGAAATTTTTCGACGAAAATATAAAAATTTTTTGATGTTGAAAAATATCATGAAAATGGTCGTATTATAACTTGTAGAATGATTCTATGGTGAACAAAAGTCATTTTGTAAAATGTTTGAAAATTTTACAAAAAAAACGCCATAGTATAGTATGGCGACATTTTTTGCAGAAAACGTCAAATTTTTAATGTTGAAAAAATCATGAAAACGGTCGTATTAGTACATGTAGAATGATTCTATTGTGAACAAAAGTGATTTTGTGAAATGTTGGAAAATTTTACAAAAACAACGCCATGGTATAGTATGTCAAAATTTTTCGACAAAAATGTCAAATTTTTTTGATGTTGAAAAAAATCATGAAAACGGTCGTTTTATAACATGTGGAATGATTCTATGGTGAACAAAAGTCATTTTTTGAAATGTTTAGAAAATTTTACAAAAAAAACGCCACAGTATAGTATGTCGAAATTTTTCAACGAAAACGTCAAATTTTTTTGAAATTGAAAACAATCATGAAAACGGTTGTATTATAACTTGTAGAATGATTCTATGGTGAACAAAAGTCATTTCGTGAAATGTTTCGAAAATTTAAAAAAAAAAAACGCCATAGTATAGTATGTCGACATTTTTCGATGAAAACGTCAAATTTTTTGATATAGAAAAAAATCATGAAAACGGTCGTATTATAACGTGGAATGATTCTATGGTGAACAAAAGTCATTTTGTGAAATGTTTCAAAAATTTTACAAAAAAAAACGCCATAGTATAGTATGTCGAAATTTTTCGACAAAAATGTCAAATTTTTTTGATGTTGAAAAAAATCATGAAAACGGTCTTATTAGTACATATAGAATGATTCTATGGTGAACAAAAGTCATTTTGTGAAATGTTTAAAAAATTTTACAAAAAAACGCCATAGTATAGTATGTCGAAATTTTTCGACGAAAACGTAAAAATTTTTTGATGTCGAAAAAAATCATGAAAATGGTCGTATTATAGCATGGAGAATTATTCTATGGTGAACAAAAGTCATTTCGTAAAATGTTGGAAACTTTTACCAAAAAAACGCCATAGTATAGTATGTCAAAATTTTTCGACGAAAACGTCAAATTTTTTTGATGTTGAAAAAAATCATGAAAACGGTCGTATTATTGCATGTAGAATAACTCTATGTTGAACAAAAGTCATTTCGTGAAATGTTGGAAAATTTCACAAAAAAAAAAAAACGCCATAGTCGTATGTCGAAATTTTTCGACAAAAATGTCAAATTTTTTTGATGTTGAAAAAAATCATGAAAACGGTCTTATTAGTACATGTAGAATGATTCTATGGTGAACAAAAGTCATTTTGTGAAATGTTTAAAACATTTTACAAAAAAACGCCATAGTATAGTATGTCGAAATTTTTTGCCTAAAGCGTCAAATTTTTAATCTTGAAAAAAATCATGACAACGGTCTTAATAGTACATGTACAATGATTCTATGGTGAACAAAAGTCATTTCGTAAAATGTTGGAAAATGTTACCAAAAAAGACGCCATAGTATGTCGAAATTTTTTGCAGAAAACATCAAATTTTTTGATGTTGAAAAAATCATGAAAACGGTCGTATTAGTACATGTAGAATGATTCTATTGTGAACAAAAGTGATTTTGTGAAATGTTGGAAAATTTTACAAAAAAAACGCCATGGTATAGTATGTCAAAATTTTTCGACAAAAACGTAAAATTTTTTTGATGTTGAAAAAAATCATGAAAACGGTCTTATTAGTACATGTAGAATGATTCTATGGTGAACAAAAGTCATTTCGTAAAATGTTGGAAAATTTTACCAAAAAAAACGTCATAGTATAGTATGTCGAAATTTTTCGACAAAAATGTCAAATTTTTTTGATGCTGAAAAAAATCATGAAAACGGTCGTGTTATAAACATGTGGAATGATTCTATGGTGAACAAAGGTCATTTTGTGAAATGTTTCGAAAATTTTACAAAAAAATGCCATAGTATAGTATGTCGAAATTTTTCGACGAAAACGTAAAAATTTTTTTGAAGTTGAAAAAAATGATGAAAACGGTCGTATTATAACTTGTAGAATGATTCTATGGTGAACAAAAGTCATTTCGTAAAATGCTGGAAAGTTTTACAAAAAAAAACGCCATAGTATAGTATGTCGAAATTTTTCGACGAAAACGTAAAAATTTTTTGATGTTGAAAAAAATCATGAAAATGGTCGTATTATAGCATGGAGAATTATTCTATGGTGAACAAAAGTCATTTCGTAAAATGTTGGAAAGTTTTCCCAAAAAAAAACGCCATAGTATAGTATGTCGACATTTTTTGCCGAAAACGTCAAATTTTTAATGTTGGAAAAAAATCATGACAACAGTCGTATTAGAACATGTAGAATGATTCTATGCGGAACAAAAGTCATTTCGTAAAATGTTGGAAAATTTTACCAAAAAAACGTCATAGTATAGTCTGTCGACATTTTTTGCCTGAAGCGTCAAATTTTTAATCTTGAAAAAAATCATGAAAACGGTCTTATTAGTACATGTACAATGATTCTATGGTGAACAAAAGTCATATCTTAAAATGTTAGAAAATTTTACAAAAAAACGTCATAGTATTGTATGTTGAAATTTCTCGACGAAAACGTCAAATTTTTTTGATGTTGAAAAAAATCATGAAAACGGTCTTGTTAGTACATGTAGAATGATTCTATGGTGAACAAAAGTCATTTTGTGAAATGTTTCGAAAATTTAAAAAAAAAAAAACGCCATAGTATAGTATGTCGACATTTTTCGATGAAAACGTCAAATTTTTTGATATAGAAAAAAATCATGAAAACGGTCGTATTATAACGTGGAATGATTCTATGGTGAACAAAAGTCATTTTGTGAAATGTTTCAAAAATTTTACAAAAAAACGCCATAGTATAGTATGTCGAAATTTTTCGACGAAAACGTAAAAATTTTTTGATGTTGAAAAAAATCATGAAAATGGTCGTATTATAGCATGGAGAATTATTGTATGGTGAACAAAAGTCATTTCGTAAAATGTTGGAAAGTTTTACAAAAAAAACGCCATAGTATAGTATGTCGAAATTTTTTGCCGAAATCGTCAAATTTTTAATGTTGGAAAAAAATCATGACAACAGTCGTATTAGAACATGTAGAATGATTCTATGCGGAACAAAAGTTATTTCGTAAAATGTTGGAAAATTTTACAAAAAAAAAAAACGTCATAGTATAGTCTGTCGACATTTTTTGCCTAAAGCGTCAAATTTTTAATCTTGAAAAAAATCATGAAAACGGTCTTATTAGTACATGTACAATGATTCTATGGTGAACAAAAGTCATTTCGTAAAATGTTGGAAAATTTTACCAAAAAAAACGCCATAGTATAGTATGTCGACATTTTTCGATGAAAACGTCAAAGTTTTTTTTTAATTGAAAAAAAACATGAAAACGGTCATATTATAACTTGTAGAATGAATCTATGGTGAACAAAAGTCATATCTTAAAATGTTAGAAAATTTTACAAAAAAACGCCATAGTATTGTATGTTGAAATTTCTCGATGAAAACGTCAAATTTTTTTGATGTTGAAAAAAATCATGAAAACGGTCTTGTTAGTACATGTAGAATGATTCTATGGTGAACAAAAGTCATTTTGTGAAATGTTTTGAAAATTTAAAAAAAAAAAAACGCCGTAGTATAGTATGTCGAAATTTTTCGACGAAAACGTCAAATTTTTTTGAAGTTCGAAAAAATGATGAAAACAGTCGTATTATAACTTGTAGAATGATTCTATGGTGAACAAAAGTCATTTCGTAAAATGTTGGAAAGTTTTACAAAAAAAACGCCATAGTATAGTATGTCGAAATTTTTCGACAAAAACTTAAACATTTTTTGATGTTGAAAAAAATCATGAAAATGGTCGTATTATAGCATGGAGAATTATTCTATGGTGAACAAAATTCATTTCGTGAAATGTTGGAAAATTTTACAAAAAAAAAAAACGCCATAGTATTGTATGTCGAAATTTTTCGACAAAAATGTCAAATTTTTTTTATGTTGAAAAAAATCATGAAAACGGTCGTATTATAACATGTGGAATGATTCTATGGTGAACAAAAGTCATTTTGTGAAATGTTTCGAAAATTTTACAAAAAAACGGCATAGTATAGTATGTCGAAATTTTTCGACGAAAACGTCAAATTTTTTGATATAGAAAAAAATCATGAAAATGGTCATATTATAACATGTGGAATGATTCTATGGTGAACAAAAGTCATTTTGTGAAATATTTCGAAAATTTTACAAAAAAACACCATCGTATAGTATGTCGAAATTTTTCGACAAAAATGTCTAATTTTTTTAATGTTGAAAAAAATCATGAAAACGGTCGTATTAGTACATGTAGAATGATTCTATGGTGAACAAAAGTGATTTTGTGAAATGTTGGAAAATTTTACCAAAAAAAACGCCATAGTATAGTATGTCGACATTTTTCGATGAAAACGTCAAAGTTTTTTTTTAATTGAAAAAAAACATGAAAACGGTCATATTATAACTTGTAGAATGAATCTATGGTGAACAAAAGTCATATCTTAAAATGTTAGAAAATTTTACAAAAAAACGCCATAGTATTGTATGTTGAAATTTCTCGACGAAAACGTCAAATTTTTTTGATGTTGAAAAAAATCATGAAAACGGTCTTGTTAGTACATGTAGAATGATTCTATGGTGAACAAAAGTCATTTTGTGAAATGTTTTGAAAATTTAAAAAAAAAAAACGCCGTAGTATAGTATGTCGAAATTTTTCGACGAAAACGTCAAATTTTTTTGAAGTTCGAAAAAATGATGAAAACAGTCGTATTATAACTTGTAGAATGATTCTATGGTGAACAAAAGTGATTTTGTGAAATGTTGGAAAATTTTACAAAAAAAACGCCATAGTATAATATGTCGAAATTTTTCGACAAAAACGTAAAGATGTTTTGATGTTGACAAAAATCATGAAAACGGTCGTATTATAGCATGGAGAATTATTCTATGGTGAACAAAAGTCATTTCGTAAAATGTTAGAAAATTTTGGAAAAAAAACGCCATAGTATAGTATGTCGAAATTTTTCGACGAAAACGTCAAATTTTTTTGATGTTGAAAAAAAATCATGAAAACGGTCGTATTATAACTTGTAGAATGATTCTATGGTGAACAAAAGTTATTTCGTAAAGTGTTAGAAAATTTTACAAAAAAAAACGCCATAGTATAGTATGTCGAAATTTTTCGACGAAAACGTCAAATTTTTTTGATGTTGAAAAAAATAATGAAAACGGTCGTATTATTGCATGTAGAATAACTCTATGTTGAACAAAAGTCATTTCGTAAAATGTTAGAAAATTTTAGAAAAAAAACGCTATAGTATAGTATGTCGAAATTTTTCGACGAAAACGTCAAATTTTTTTAATGTTGAAAAAAATCAGGAAAACAGTCGTATTATAACTTGTAGAATGATTCTATGGTGAACAAAAGTCATTTCGTAAAGTGTTGGAAAATTTTCCCAAAAAAACGCCATAGTATAGTATGTCGAAATTTTTCGACGAAAACGTCAAATTTTTTTGATGTTGAAAAAAATCATGAAAACGGTCGTATCATTGCATGTAGAATAACTCTATGTTGAACAAAAGTCATTTCGTAAAATGTTAGAAAATTTTAGAAAAAAAACGCTATAGTATAGTATGTCTAAATTTTTCGACGAAAACGTCAAATTTTTTTGATTTTGAAAAAAAATCATGAAAACGGTCGTATTATAACTTGTAGAATGATTCTATGGTGAACAAAAGTTATTTCGTAAAATGTTAGAAAATTTTACAAAAAAAACGCCCTAGTATAGTATGTCGACATTTTTTGCCGAAAACGTCAAATTTTTAATGTTGAAAAAAATCAGGAAAACGGTCGTATTATAACTTGTAGAATGATTCTATGGTGAACAAAAGTCATTTCATAAAATGTTGGAAAGTTTTACAAAAAAAACGCCATAGTATAGTATTTCGAAATTTTTCGACGAAAATATAAAAATTTTTTGATGTTGAAAAATATCATGAAAATGGTCGTATTATAACTTGTAGAATGATTCTATGGTGAACAAAAGTCATTTTGTAAAATGTTTGAAAATTTTACAAAAAAAACGCCATAGTATAGTATGGCGACATTTTTTGCAGAAAACGTCAAATTTTTAATGTTGAAAAAATCATGAAAACGGTCGTATTAGTACATGTAGAATGATTCTATTGTGAACAAAAGTGATTTTGTGAAATGTTGGAAAATTTTACAAAAACAACGCCATGGTATAGTATGTCAAAATTTTTCGACAAAAATGTCAAATTTTTTTGATGTTGAAAAAAATCATGAAAACGGTCGTTTTATAACATGTGGAATGATTCTATGGTGAACAAAAGTCATTTTTTGAAATGTTTAGAAAATTTTAAAAAAAAAAACGCCACAGTATAGTATGTCGAAATTTTTCAACGAAAACGTCAAATTTTTTTGAAATTGAAAACAATCATGAAAACGGTTGTATTATAACTTGTAGAATGATTCTATGGTGAACAAAAGTCATTTCGTGAAATGTTTCGAAAATTTAAAAAAAAAAACGCCATAGTATAGTATGTCGACATTTTTCGATGAAAACGTCAAATTTTTTGATATAGAAAAAAATCATGAAAACGGTCGTATTATAACGTGGAATGATTCTATGGTGAACAAAAGTCATTTTGTGAAATGTTTCAAAAATTTTACAAAAAAACGCCATAGTATAGTATGTCGAAATTTTTCGACAAAAATGTCAAATTTTTTTGATGTTGAAAAAAATCATGAAAACGGTCTTATTAGTACATATAGAATGATTCTATGGTGAACAAAAGTCATTTTGTGAAATGTTTAAAAAATTTTACAAAAAAACGCCATAGTATAGTATGTCGAAATTTTTCGACGAAAACGTAAAAATTTTTTGATGTCGAAAAAAATCATGAAAACGGTCGTATTATAGCATGGAGAATTATTCTATGGTGAACAAAAGTCATTTCGTAAAATGTTGGAAACTTTTACCAAAAAAACGCCATAGTATAGTATGTCAAAATTTTTCGACGAAAACGTCAAATTTTTTTGATGTTGAAAAAAATCATGAAAACGGTCGTATTATTGCATGTAGAATAACTCTATGTTGAACAAAAGTCATTTCGTGAAATGTTGGAAAATTTCACAAAAAAAAAAAAAACGCCATAGTCGTATGTCGAAATTTTTCGACAAAAATGTCAAATTTTTTTGATGTTGAAAAAAATCATGAAAACGGTCTTATTAGTACATGTAGAATGATTCTATGGTGAACAAAAGTCATTTTGTGAAATGTTTAAAACATTTTACAAAAAAACGCCATAGTATAGTATGTCGAAATTTTTTGCCTAAAGCGTCAAATTTTTAATCTTGAAAAAAATCATGACAACGGTCTTAATAGTACATGTACAATGATTCTATGGTGAACAAAAGTCATTTCGTAAAATGTTGGAAAATGTTACCAAAAAAGACGCCATAGTATGTCGAAATTTTTCGATGAAAACATCAAATTTTTTGATGTTGAAAAAAATCATGAAAACGGTCGTATTATAACATGTAGAATGATTCTATGGTGAAATAAAGTCATTTCGTAAAATGTTGGAAAATTTTACCAAAAAAACGCCATAGTATTGTATGTCGAAATTTTTCGACGAAAACGTCAAATTTTTTTGATGTTGAAAAAAATCATGAAAACGGTCTTATTAGTACATGTAGAGTGATTCTATGGTGAACAAAAGTCATTTTGTGAAATGTTTCGAAAATGTAAAAAAAAAACGCCATAGTACAGTATGTCGAAATTTTTCGACGAAAACGTCAAATTTTCATGCAATTGAAAAAAATCATGAAAATGGTCGTATTGTAGCATGGAGAATTATTCTATGGTGAACAAAAGTCATTTTCATGAAATGTTGGAAAATTTTACCAAACAAAAACGCCATAGTATAGTATGTCGACATTTTTTGCCGAAAACGTCAAATTTTTAATGTTGAAAAAAATAATGACAACAGTCGTATTAGAACATGTAGAATGATTCTATGGTGAACAAAAGTCATTTCGTAAAATGTTGGAAAATTTTACCAAAAAAACGTCATAGTATAGTCTGTCGACATTTTTTGCCTAAAGCGTCAAATTTTTAATCTTGAAAAAAATCATGACAACGGTCTTATTAGTACATGTAGAATGATTCTATGGTGAACAAAAGTCATTTCGTAAAATGTTGGAAATTTTTACCAAAAAAACGCCATAGTATAGTATGTCGAAATTTTTCGACGAAAACTTCAAATTTTTTTGATGTTGAAAAAAATCATGAAAATGGTCGTATTATTACATGTAGAATAACTCTATGGTGAACAAAAGTCATTTCGTGAAATGTTGGAAAATTATACAAAAAAAAAACGCCATAGTATAGTATGTCGAAATTTTTCGACAAAAATGTCAAATTTTTTTTATGTTGAAAAAAATCATGAAAACGGTCGTATTATTACATGTAGAATAACTCTATGTTGAACAAAAGTCATTTCGTAAAATGTTAGAAAATTTTACAAAAAAAACGCCATAGTATAGTATGTCTAAATTTTTCAACGAAAACGTCAAATTTTTTGGATTTTGAAAAAAAATCATGAAAACGGTCATATTATAACTTGTAGAATGATTCTATGGTGAACAAAATTTATTTCGTAAAATGTTAGAAAATTTTACAAAAAAACGCCATAGTATAGTATGTCGACATTTTTTGCCTAAAGCGTCAAATTTTTAATCTTGAAAAAAATCATGAAAACGGTCGTATTATAACATGTGGAATGATTCTATGGTGATCAAAAGTCATTTCGTAAAATGTTGGAAAATTTTACAAAAAAAAACGCCATAGTATAGTATGTCGACATTTTTCGATGAAAACGTCAAATTTTTTGATATAGAAAAAAATCATGAAAACGGTCATATTATAACATGTAGAATGATTCTATGGTGAACAAAAGTCATTTTGTGAAATGTTTCGAAAATTTTACAAAAAAACGCCATAGTATAGTATGTCGAAATTTTTCGACAAAAACGTAAAATTTTTTTGATGTTGAAAAAAATCATGAAAATGGTCGTATTATAGCATGTAGAATGATTCTATGGTGAACAAAAGTGATTTTGTGAAATGTTGGAAAATTTTACCAAAAAAAACGCCATAGTATAGTATGTCGAAATTTTTCGACGAAAACGTCAAATTTTTTTGATGTTGAAAAAAATCATGAAAACGGTCATATTATAGCATGTAGAATGACTCTATGGTGAACAAAAGTCATAAAAATATGACCTTTATTTCGTGAAATTTTCGACATGACATTTTTTTCAAAAAATGTTTCAACATTCGATGAAATTAGTTTTTTCCACTATAAAATCATTTTACGTACTATAATGATTGTTTTCATGATTTCTTTCAACATACAAAAATTCAACATTTTCATCTTAAAATTTTCAACCTACTATAGTATGACATTTTTTTTTCAAAAAATTTTTCAACATTCGATGAAATGACTTTTTTTCCACCATAAAATCATTTTACATACTATAATATGATTGTTTTCATGATTTTTTTCAACATAAAAAAATTTGACCTGTTCAAAAAATTTTCGACATACTATAGTATTACTTTTTTTTTATTTTTCAACATTCGACAAAATGACTTTTTTCCACCATAAAATTATTTTAGTCACTATAATATGATTGTTTTCACTATTATTTTCAACATACAAGAATATGACCTTTATATCATGTAATTTTCGACATACTATAGTATGACATTTTTTTCAAAAAAATTTCAACATTCAATGAAATGACTTTTTTCCACCGTAAAATCATTTTACATACTATAATATGACTATTTTCATTATTTCTTTCAACATACAAAAATATGACCTTTATTTCGTGAAATTTTCGACATACTATAGTATGACATTTTTTTCGAAAAAATTTCAACATTCGATGAAATGGCTTTTTTCCACCATAAAATAATTTTTATTTTTACCTCTCCAGGAACCTTCACCTTAACGTGGTGGAGAGGTTTGTGTGTCCCTATGACCCTGAGGGCTGTGTTGTCTGGAGCCTCGTGCTGTGTTGTCTGGAGCCTCGAGCCTCGTGGTCTCCCATGGCAAATTGGTCTCAGGTGAGGAGCCAGACAATGAATGGTTCAAAAACCCTATGAATAACCGAGGCAGAGGAGGAGTGACCCGGCCCAGAGGAAGCCCGGGGCTCCCGTCTGGAGCCAGGCCCAGATGGAGGGCCCGTGAGTGAGTGCCTGGTGGCCGGGCTTGCCACGGAGCCCGGCCGGGCTCAGCCCGAAAAAGCGACGTGGAAACCCCCTCCTCTCCATCCTGTGGGCGCACCACCCGCAGGAGAAACCGCTGGGGTCGGGTGCGCTGTCATATGAGTGGCAGTGAAAGCCAGGGACCTCAACGGACCAGACCTGGGCGGCAGAGGCTGGCTCTGGGGACGTGGAACGTCACCTCTTTGTGGGGGAAAGAGCCAGCGCTGGTGCGGGAGGTGGAGCACTATCAGTTCGATCTGGTGGGGCTTACCTCTACGCACAGCCTCGGCTCTAGAACCGTTCTCCTGGATAGGGGTTGGACTCTATTCTTCTCTGGAGTTGCCCAAGGTGTGAGGGGATACTCACAAACACCCGGTTGAGTGCTGCTACATTGGGTTTTACCCCAGTGAACGAGAGGGTCGCCTCCCTGTGCCTTCGGGTTGTGGGGGGGAAAACTCTGACTGTTGTCTGTGCATATGCACCAAACAGCAGTTCAGAGTATTCAACCTTCTTGGAGACCCTGAATGGAGTCCTGTATGGGGCCCCAGTAGGGGACTCCATTGTTCTGCTTGGGGACTTCAACGCACACATGGACAACTATGGAGGTACCTGGAGAGGCGTGATTGGGAGGAATGGCCTACTTGATCTGAACCCGAGCGGCCGTTTGTTATTGGACTTCTGTGCATGGGTTATCCATAACAAACACCATGTTCGAACACAAGGATGCTCATAAGTGTACTTGGCACCAGAGCACCCTAGGCCAAAGCTCGATGATCGATTTTGTGATCATATCATCTGATCTGAGGCCGTATGTTTTGGACACTAGGGTGAAGAGAGGAGCAGAGCTGTCAACTGATCACCATCTGGTGGTGAGTTGGATCAGAGGGCAGGCGAAGACTCTGGACAGACCTGGTAAACTCAAACGTGTAGTGCGGGTGAACTGGGAACGTCTGGAGGAGGCCCCTATCCGAGAGATCTTCAACTCACACCTCCAGCGGAGCTTTTCTAGCATTCCTGTGGAGGCTGGGGGCATTGAACCTGAGTGGGCGATGTTCAAAGCTTCCATTGCTGAAGCTGCGGCGGTGAGCTGTGGCCTGCGGGTCTTAGGTGCCTCAAGGGGCGGTAACCCTCGAACACCGTGGTGGACACCGGTGGTCAGGGAAGCTGTCCGACTGAAGAAGGAGTCCTTCCGGGATATGTTATCTCGGAGGACTCCGGAGGCAGTTGCAAGGTACCAACAGGCCCGTGGGGCGGCAGCCGCTGCCGTAAAGGAGGCAAAGCAGCGGGTGTGGGAAGATTTCGGAGCAGCCATGGAGAAGGACTTTCAGTTGGCACCAAGGTGCTTCTGGAAAACTGTCCGGCACCTCAGGAGGGTGAAACGGGGAACCATCCAAGCTGTGTACAGTAAGGATGGGACACTGTTGACCTCAACTGAGGAGGTAACCGGGCGGTGGAAGGAGCACTTTGAGGAACTCCTGAACCCGACTGATACGCCCTCTCTTGTAGAGGCAGAGCTAGAAGCTGATGGGGGATCGTCATCAATTTCCCTGGGGGAAGTCACTGAGGTAGTTAAACAGCTCCACAGTGGCAAGGCCCCGGGGATTGACGAGATTCGCTCAGAAATGCTGAAGGCTCGGTGTGGAGGGGCTGTCATGGATGCCACGCCTCTTCAACATTGCGTGGAAGTCGGGGACAGTGCCTAAAGAGTGGCAGACCGGGGTGGTGGTTCCCCTGTTCAAAAAGGGGGACCAGAGAGTGTGTGCCAATTTCAGAGGTATCACACTTCTCAGCCTCCCTGGTAAAGTCTACTCTAGGGTACTGGAAAGGAGGGTCCGGCCGATAGTCGAACCTCGGATTGAAGAGGAACAATGCAGATTTCGTCCTGGCTGTGGAACAACGGACCAGCCCTTCACTGATGCAAGGATCCTTGAGGGGGCCTGGGAGTATGCCCATCCAGTCTACATGTGTTTTGTAGACTTGGAGAAGGCGATCAGGTCCCCCGGGGTATATTGTGGGAGGTGCTGCGGGAGTATGGGGTGAAGCGTTCACTTCACAGGGCCATCCAATCCCTGTACTCCCAAAGCAAGAGCTGCCTCCGGGTTCTCGGCAGTAAGTCAGACTCGTTTCCGGTGGCCGTTGGCCTTCGCCAGGGTTGCGCCTTGTCTCCAATCCTGTTCGTGATATTCATGGACAGGATATCGAGGGGGAGGGGGGAGGAGGGTTTGCGGATTGGTGTGCTGAGGATCTCATCGCTGCTTTTTGCAGATGATGTGGTTCTGCTGGCATCATCAGTCTGTGACCTCCAGCGCTCACTGGATCGGTTCGCAGCCGAGTGTGAAGCAGCTGGGATGAGGATCAGCACCTCAAAATCAGAGGCCATGGTTCTCAGCAGGAAACCGATGGATTGTCTACTCCAGGTAGGGAATGAGTCTTTACCCCAAGTGAAGGAGTTCAAGTACCTCGGGGTCTTGTTAGCGAGTGAGGGAACAATGGAACGTGAGATTGGCTGGAGAATCAGAGCAGTGGGGGCGGTATTGCAGTCGCTGTACCGCACTGTTGTGACGAAGAGAGAGTTGAGCTGGAAGGCAAAGCTCTCTATCTACCGGTCAATCTTCGTTCCTACTCTCACCTATGGTCATGAGGGCTGGGTCATGATCGAAAGAACTAGATCGCGAGTACAAGCGGCCAAAATGGGTTTTCTCAGGAGGGTGGCTGGCATCTCCCTTAGAGATAAGGTGAGAAGCTCAGTCATCCGTGAGGGACTCGGAGTAGAGCCGCTGCTCCTTTGCGTTGTAAGGAGCCAGTTGAGGTGGTTCGGGCATCTGGTAAGGATGCCTCCTGGGCGCCTCCCTAGGGAGGTGTTCCAGGCACGACCAGCTGGGAGGAGATCCCGGGGACGACCCAGGACTAGATGGAGAGATTATATCTCCACACTGGCATGGGAACGCCTCGGGATCCCCCAGTCAGAGCTGGTTAATGTGGCCCGGGAAAGGGAAGTTTGGGGTCCCCTGCTGGAGCTGTTGCCCCCGCAACCCGAACCCGGATAAGCGGTTGAAGATGAAGATGAAGATGAAGAAAAATTTGACGTTTTCAACATAAAATTTTCGACATACTATAGTATGACATTTTTTTCATGAAATTTTTCAACATTCGATAAAATGACTTTTTCCACCATAAATTCTTTTTACATACTATAATATGATTGTTTTCATGATTTTTTTCAACATGCAAAAATATGACCTTTATATCGTGAAATTTTTCGACAAACAATACTATGATGTCGTTTTCATCACATTTTTCAACATACTATACTATGAATTTTTTATCATGAAATTTTTCAACATACTATACTGTGATCATGAAATATTTTTAGATAGTATAACATGATTGTATTCATGAAAATAAACATCCAATACTATAACTTTTTTTGCCATAAAACTTGTTGACATACTATACTATGACGTTTTTGATGAAAGTTTTCAACACACTATACTATTAAGGTAAAAAGCGCTGGTAGGGGTCTTGGCAACAGGGAGAGCAGGCCTGGGCTACTTCCAAAAGACCCAAGTGAGCCAGGCTCGGGGAAAGGAGAGACACCATCTACTCCAGGAAGTAGTTCGAGCAGGCGTGGAGGAAGAGCGAGTGAGCAGGGTAGTGGAACTCCGGCAGCAGTGGGCCTGGACAAGATGGGAGAGCACGTTGTAGCACAAAGTCACCTGGTCGAACATCATGCAGGCAGACTTCCACCGCGTCCGGTTCCTTGTGCAGGCAGTCTACGACGCCCTCGCGACGGCAGCAAACCTCCATGTGCGGGGGAAGAACGAGACACCGTCCTGCCCCCTTTGCTCCAGAAGAGGCTCCTTGCAACATCTCCTCAGCAGCTGCCCAAAGTCCCTGGCTGATGGTCGCTACCGCTGGCACCATGACCAGGTTCTGAAAGCACTTGCTGAAAGCATAGCCTTGGCAATCAGCACCAGCAAACACCATCATGCTCCGAACAAGGCAGTCCCCTTCATCAAAGCTGGAGAGAGACCCCGGGCATGTCCACAGAGAACATCAGGACTCCTCCACTCAGCCTCTGGTTGGCACTTGCACGTTGACCTGGGAAAACAGCTGAGGTTCCCCCAGCATATCGCATCAACGTCTCTCCGGCCAGACATGATCATTACCTCTGAGGCTTCAAAACATCTGATCATGCTGGAACTTACAGTGCCCTGGAAAGAGCGTATTGAGGAAGCCAACGAAAGGAAACGTGCCAAGTACCAGGAACTGGTGGAGGAGTGCAGGAGAAAGGGCTGGAGGACATTCTACGAGCCGATAGAAGTTGGCTGCAGAGGCTTTGCAGAACATTCTCTCTGCAAAGTCCTAGGCCATCAGGGTGTAACAGGGGCAGCCAAGAAAAGGGCCATCAAATCCGCAAGCGAAGCCGCAGAGAAAGCCATGAGGTGGCTGTGGCTCAATAGGGCAGATCCGTGGGTTGCTACTGGGACGCAAGCCGAGGCATGATCAACCCCGGCTGGGTCACCTGGAGGAGGGTGTCTGATGTTGCGAGACCCGAAACACCCAATCAGCCCAGGATACATCACTGATGATGCATCCCAGTGCATCCAGGAAATGTTTCTTTCAAGTATGACTTTATTTTAAACGCAAAATCTTTTTGCACAATTTAATATTATTGTTCTCATGAAATTTTTCAACATACAATACTGTTTGTTTCATCAAATTTTTCGACATACTATACAATGACTTTTTTTACCATGAAATTAAATTAATTAAACCCCTTTGGTGTTGTGATTTTGAGTCCTGGCTAAAGGCTTGCAGCATATATTAAGGATCTACCTGAAAAAAGGCTATTTGTTTTCCAAAAGTTCAAGTCATTTTTTAAATTTATTAGAATCATCATAGACAGTACATTCAGTTATATTCATGAAATTTGACCTCTGCATTTAACCCAAGCTGTGAAAGACCCAGGGAGCAACTTAGGGTTCAGTGTCTCACTGTTGACAAAGTATAGTAGTAGTATTAGTAAAAGTAGTATTAGTAAGTACAGTAACTAGTAACACAATGAAAAAAGGAACAGCAAGGGAGTACTGAGGTATTAATGATTACATAGAAGTCGATGGCATGACATTTATGCAATTACATAATCAAGACACCCACCAAAAAAAAAAAAAAACAGCAGACTATTTAACGACTGTCCTTCAACCAAATCTAAGTTATCATTGTTCTTTGATGCTGATAACGGTATGTTTACATCTGCATTTTTTTTTAAATTTTGTCTGATTTTGTATTTTATATAAAGGGGGGAGAGAGGGGTGAATTAACAAATCAGACCTCTTCTCTGTACTTGTAATCTATTACATACACAATAAATGCAGATACAAAGGAGATAAAGAGCTCCTGGATTGAGTTTGGTACTGTAATTCAGACTGAAGACTCTTCTTTGATGATGCACTTATCAGATCTTCATGGATGCAAAATGCAGCCAGTTTCTGTGCAAATGAAGGAAACACAGCAATTATACACTACTAGACTATGTACTAACTACATGAATTGTAATGACATTGTCAGTTTAAGTGTAAAAAATAAGATGAATGAAAAGAAATGATCAGCTGAAAGGGGCTGAAGCATTTGGCCTTTCTTTGGCTACAGAGTTCTGCACTCTTTCAGCATATTGAGACAGCAAAGGTGAGGTGAATGTTAGAGTGGTCGTCTAACTAGAGTCTAAATATTTTAAAATGTCAGCTGGTGTAGCAATATTATTTTATAGATTCCTGGGGACCCAAAAGAGGACCCAGAGGTCATTGGGTAGCAGTGGTATTTGAATTAAATTGGTTAAAATTTATTAATCATATATGGTTTAACAAAAAACAGATCTTCTAATAATACCCTTATTCATGATGTAAGTATTGTATTAGATAGCTGGGGGGTTACTTATTCATCACATAAAATTATTACTGCAGGTGACTGAAATATTACCCTAAACGACGGGCAAGATCATTATCCAATTCAACGCCATGGTCATGCTTTTAATCCTCTCACTTCAGATTTCTCAAACACCTTTGGTCTTTTGTCGTAATACTTACCCAATTCTGTGTCAGAGCGAGGTGCTTCATGGTAAAGAGTCTTCTTTGGTGAAGTGTTACACAAGTCAGCTGCTGGGGTACATAACTTTTTCAGCCTCTGTGAAAAGATCCAATTTACCAGATCAATTGGATTGTTACAGAAATCGAAGCATAAAACATCTGTAATAGTTCATAGTCAGCTCACATAGAACTTGTGGTGTAATGGTATGACATTTTCATGGTACAACAACCATCTCACAAAATACCAGGCTGTCATGGTATCATGGTATTACAGTATTATTTTTATTTTTATTAGTAGTAGTAGTAGTAATTGTAGTAGTAGTAGTGCTATTAGTAACAAATTATTATATACAGAATTATAAACCTGCTAAAAAAAAAAGCATGTTACTATAATATGTTATAGTTTACATGTTAGCAGCACTATAGCCTGTAATTAACTACTAAATGAAAAATAACATCAGCTTTGAGCTTTTAAAATAATGTCCTATGAGTATCTACACTTAGCATATAATGTTGATCAGTGGTATAACTGCCAACTTTCATTTAATATCC
Source organism: Pterois miles (assembly GCA_947000775.1). Classification (NCBI taxonomy): domain Eukaryota; kingdom Metazoa; phylum Chordata; class Actinopteri; order Perciformes; family Scorpaenidae; genus Pterois; species Pterois miles. Next base: position 53,838 of record CAMQGK010000263.1, read on the forward strand.
ATAGATCATTACAATGCTATGTAGAACATATGTAAATACACATATGTGCAGAGACATAAACTTGAACAAAAATAACCCTCTTCTAGGGGAACTTTAAAAGAAGTGCTTTAGATATACTGTATGTTACCAAATTAGCTTTCAGATGTAGCTCCATTTAAGCTACATGTAGGTTCAGTCTAAGTAAGGTCAGGCTTTATTAACATTATCTTTGGCAGTAAATCTTTCTAACAACCGGAGTATGCGGAGACTTACCTGTCTCACTGTTCCCGGCGTTACTGACATACTATAGAGAATCCACAGAGGAGTCAGGAAAACTGAAGAGAGAGAGAAAATTATCCCGATGGTATAACCCCACCAGGGGTACTGATAGGTGTTGTATTTCAGTGGGGTGAACTGGACCAGAGAGAATAGCAATATTGCCTTTTCAAAAAGAAGAGACATGCAGAAAAACATCAAATGAACAGCATGTGTTTTTGTCAATAAATACATATATTTTTCTTCATGTCCTATTTTTCTGCTGAATGTTGGTCTGGACGTTGTCTCCTGAGATTTACGACTTACAGACACAACAATACACCGTACATTTACTTACAGCACAGACAAATGGTATGAGGAACCTCCAACAATATTTCATATACGACGAGGGGTAGTAGCCAATCATTCCCTTTATTTTGTCGTAATAATGATCAGCACCTTGTAGACAGACAGTCACTTTAGCTTTATCAGCATTTAAAGATCAAGCACCCATGGTCATTCATCTACTTTAGAATTTGAGGATATTGGAAAATACAACTTCCATTATATTATTAGTGCAGTGCAAATGGGAAACATTTGTGACGTGGCTCACGTGCAAATATAAATTCAATGTCTTGTTGACATAATTTGTAATATTTTGCTGAAAACAATGACAAGCTCAACTCTGTCGGAAAGCCTGATCTAAGTCTAAGTCGCAACTGCCAAAAAGTGGCACTGTTATTAAATATGGTTTACAGTTTAAAGGGGTACATGTGTGTCATCCCCACTTCTTGTCCTTGACTAAAATTATTTTATTGCTCACCAAATATCCATCCGACACAGATGGACTCCAAAATTGCAAAAAACATCATTGGTATTCCACTGGAAGCATAGTATTCAAACAGCAGAAATACATAAAGTCCTCCCTACGGCACATAACAGAGAAGAAAGAGAAAAGATTGTTCAAAGTCAAAACGTATTAGACACAGAGGAAGACACTTACTGACAGACGGGTGCGTTATTTCTTAGCAGTTTGAATTTCACGGGTTAAACAAACTCTTACCTCAGTCACCATGAATAGGCCAGTAACTAAGGATACACCACAGATCACCAGCAGAAGTAGTTTACGTCGATGACCAGTGAAGAAGAAGGATGGATACATGTCTGATATGGATGTCACCAAGCCTTCCAGGTACACAAACTGTGGGTAAAAGATTAGTTTTATGTTTACATTTTCGACACACTGATACTTACAATTAAGTCAGTGATCCACTACAAGGCCTGTGTGTCGAGTTTGGATGAATGTTTTTAGTTTTAGCGCAGTTTCAGCATACAATCTGTCTAAGCACTTACTGCAGCGTAAACTGATTGACCTTATTTGATTTTTATAATGTATTTTTTGCAATGGCTGATCACTGAGTGGAACTCCCCAGACAGAAACATTGACAATATGTTATAGATCATTTACAAGAGCTAAGAAGAGACAAAGATCCTCCTAAAGTGAAAGGAAGTGTTAAAATTTCAAGTTTCAGATGTATTTGTTATGTGCAGATTGGCACAGGGTCAAAGGTACAATGAAATGTATAGGATGAGATAACACAAGCAATATACTGTATGAGATAAGATCAAATTAAAATGATAAGATAGAAAAATATTAGTAAGTAAGAAAGACAATGATAAGATAAAATGACAATGATAGGACAATACAATGAAAGGCAATGTTAAGTCAAAATGGTAACAATGAGGTAGAATAATAATAACAAGAAAGAAAGACAAGGATAATACAAATTTATTAATATAAATGTAAGATAAAATGTGATCACATAAATAAAATTAAGTATAGTCTTATAACCAGTATATAGGAAAATGAAGATTGCTTGTGAAAGTAGTTTTATAGTAGTTTTATCTGTAGTTTTATAGTAGTTTTATCTGTTCAAAATGTACCTTACTATTTTCATTCACATATCTTAAGATAAGATGTCAATGCATCCCTTTGAAAATGGCCATGCCAGTTTTTCCTCACCAGAATTTAGCATCATTTAACCTCCTTTGACACAAGCTAGTGTGCCATGGTACCAACAGATTTCTTGGGTTTCCTAGTTTCATATGATAGAAATATCTTCACTGTGGCATTAAAAGTGATCATGCTACAACCTCCAAAAGACTGACTGCATTAATGTGTTAAAGAAATTTGCTTGCGTTAACATGTTATCGTGTTAACTTTGGCAGCCCAAGAAATAGATTGAAGTTGTCTTTTCATGTGGGAATTTTGTGATAACTCTAAGCGCAAGAACAGAGATGCTTATGACCAAATGCCACATAAGTCTGGTATATATTTTAAATACAACTGGATTATATCACTTTACCTCACTGTCCAGTCCAAGGAAGATTATCATAATGACGAAGAAGGCAGCCCAGAGTTGTGGTAAAGGCATCATGGCTACTGCCCGAGGGTAGGCAATGAATGCCAGGCCAGGACCTGCAAGTGGTCCAAAGTAGATGGCAAAGTAGGTTAGGCATTAATACTCTCATAGGTCATAACGTACTTATAGAAATGGGTTGATTTTGATATAAGCATTAGACCAAAACCTGCTCAGCTTTAGTCCTGAGATGGGGAGTAATTAAAACTGAAACTTTTATGTTTGATATCAGCCCATAACATTATTACCCAGTGGTCATAATGTCAGGTGAACATTGATTATCTCATTACAATGGCAGTGGGTAGGATATATTAGGCAGCAAGTGAACATTTGTTGATGTGTTGGAAACGGAAAAAAAATGGGCAACTTTGACTAGAGCCAGATTGTGATGGCTAGACAACGGGGTCAGAGCATCTCCAAAACTGCAGCTCTTGTGGGATGTTCCCGGTCTGTAGTGGTCAGGACATACCAAAGTGATGAACCGGTGACGGGGTCAGGGGCAGCCGAGGCTCACAGATGCATGGGGGGAGTGAAGGTTGGCTCATGTTGTCGGATCCAATAGAAGAGCTACTGTAGCTCAAATTGCTGAAAACGTTAATCCTAGTTCCAACAGAAAGGTGTCAGAACATACTGTACATTGCAGTTTGTTGCATATGGGGCTGCGTAGCCACAGAACAGTCGGGGGGCAGTTGATTGTGGAGATTGATGCCTCTGACTCCAAGGTTTGGGCAGTCCTATCCTAACACTCTGCCTCAAACCACAAACTTTATCCTTGTGTGTGTTTTTTCCCACAGTTTGTCCCCTTCTGATTGGAGCTATGAAGTCCAGAACCGGAAGCCTCTCACCATCAAACTTGCCCTAGAAAAGTGAAGACACTGGCTAGAGGTAGCAGAACACTCCTTTATCATATTGACGGATTACAAGAACCTGGTCTACCTCTAGAAAGCTAAGTACCTTGACTCCTACTAGGTCCAGTGGGCACTGTTCTTTGGCTGGTTCAGGTTCACCCTGACCTTCTGCCCAAGCTCTGGGAACCTCAAGCCCGATGCCCTCTCCTATCTGTATGCCTCTGAGGACTCATCCTCTAGCCTCTTGTGTGATGGCCACAATGATCTGGGCAACTGAGTCCTTGGTCTGAGAGGACCAACACACCCAGACAGACCCAGGTAATGGCCCTCGAAACACTCTCTATGTGACTAAATCTATCCGCTCGAAAGATTCTCCAGTTTGGAAAGTATTCTGTGAAGCCCTGGGAGTCTTGATGAGTTTGTCTTTTGGTGGGCCAACCAGGATCTGGGAGCAGCACTGTTGTGTCACGGTCAGAAAACCTTCCTCCAGGAGCAACGGACTTCTTATCCAGTGCAGCCACAGGTATGTCCCCATTTGAGTGTGTTATGGTTTACCAGCTGCTGTATCTGTCCCTGACTTTGCAAGGAAGTGAACGCATACAGTATTTTCTTAATATGTACAAGCAAAAACTTCAACACTGTTTTTTTTTTTTTTACAGGAGCACAACTAAGCTAAATATAACACAGTGTTTGTCCACAAACCATCCATACCTGATTCAGCTACCACTGAGATGAAGCCGATGACAGAGAAGACTGCAAAGCCAGCTACAAAGCTGGTTAAACTGTTTAGTGTGCACAGGGCAAACGTGTCTCTGAAAATTAAAAAAAGAAAAAAAGGTGATTACGTATTGTATCCTGCATCACATAAACAGTTCAAGGCATAAAATATATAGAATAAGATTTATTTTCCTTACTTGTAGCAGTTGTTGTTGTATTTGTTGTAGCTTCCCAAAGATGGTAAACAGCCTGTGCAGACAGCATAGGAGAATAACATCTGGCTCCCAGCATCCATCCACACCTTAAAAAAGTAAAAGGATTTGTGATTGTTATGCCTTTAAATATGTATTTATTTATTTGATGTTTAAACTCATCACATTTCTGTCTCTCTGTCCTTCTCTTCATTCCCACTTCTCTAGGCCCCTTCATTTCTGAGGAACTCTCTCCAGACCTACCATTCTCCATCCATCTACCAGATATCCCTAGACTTTCCCTAATGCCCCATACACCTGACTCCTACATGCACCTGCTCACTTCCTCCTCTTTCCCCAATTACCCTCCACAGTACTTAAACCAGACCATCCCTACCTGCCCCTGGCCAGATGATCAATGTTGCTTTATGCCTCTGCTGATCATAAACCCAAACTTGTAGCCCTCACCTGTAAGCTCCTGTATTATCACCCTACCAATGAATCACTAAACTCTTCCTGTCTGCCCAGTTGTCTACATTTGGGTCCTTTCATTTGCTGCCCCAGACACACCCGCTTTACAGCTCATGCTTAAATGAGAAGAAAAAAAGAAAACATGTCCAGACGCTTTCCTATCAAACAGCGATGCTTTGTTACGGCTGTAGACGTTCAATTCTGATATATGGCACCCTTTAGCAGTGGTAGGAGACACACCTGGTGGTGACGACATGTATGTACTTTATTTCACATGTTTACAGACACCCTACATTTGGTTTCAAATATTTCAGTTTGAGGATAAAGGCATGAGATCATCAGTTGGTATATAAAATATGGGCTTGCACTGTGTTCTTCAGTTAGCAGTTGCTGGTCTAATGTTCCCAGTAAATTCTCCACTGGTGTGGTCTCATTGTTTTTTTTTATTTATTCTTTCAGAATAAATGCCTTTTAAATATGTTACCCCCTTGAGACAGCCTGCACTCCATGTGTGTAACAGATACACGGGTAACATTTGTTAGTAGGATCAGTTCATTGGTTTTGGCCTTTTTTGATTATGAGGAAAATGTAGTACATCCCCAGCCTTATCCTGGTATAAAAGTCTGTCGCTGTAAGTGTGCCAGTGTTAGCCAAGAATTGTCTGTACAGTGAGTCACTTAAACATACACCATAACTCACACATAACCTCACCTGAGGATCAGTCAGACGGGTTGGTTCAGGAAAAAGATAAAATCAAATTCCATCTGCAGCTCCTGGTAATGTCAGCCCACGGATCAGCAACACAATCAGCATCACGTAGGGAAAAGTAGCCGTGAAGTAGACGACCTGAGAGAGAAGCACCAATACATGCTAGATTCAGTGAGGGTCAATTTACACATCACTGTTCAGGTTTTAATGTATTTTAAGTTCTATTAACACCCTGTTGATAGCAAGTGTAAACATCTCACCTTTCCTGACGTCTTGATTCCTTTCCAGACACAGAAGTAACAGATGATCCAGCTTAGCAGAAGACATCCAGCCAGGTCCCAGCGGATACTGCCCATCTCCTCAATTCCCCCAGACAAACCCAGGACTCTCCTCCTGTGTGCAGAAAGAAAATTAAGTCAAGATCATTTTCATGACTCTATCTAAATGATTTTGGTGATATGAATACTCACAGCCAGTATTCTTTAACTGAAGATGTTGCATTTTCATTGATGTGGCCATAAACTGAATCATTATGACCGTAATCAAAGCAGTTCTCTTGCAGTGGAAGAACAAAAAAATAGTTAGAATGGCTAGACATGTTTAGAAGTCACAGATTATATATTATGATGTACCTACAGTATATAAAGTCATGGCATAATGCAGATGTGTACCTGTGTTCCAGGTGTTGTTGCAGCTGGCCCAGGGGAGAACAGTGTGGAACGAGGAGAAGAGGTAGAAGAAGGCCCAAGCCAGGATGACGATATAATACATCACAGTGTATAGCATTATCATTTGACTGCCGTAGCCTAAACCTATTAATAAAAATATGGTCAAATTTCACCATCAGATACACACCAATAATGCAACAAGTATTTAAAACACCACATGTACTGTATTGAATATATAGCTAAGCTTGCAGTACCTTCAAATAAAGGACATAATTTCCTCCAACATGTGATTGCACCCTGACCAGTTAACTGTCCCACAGATACCTCCAGAAAGAAGATGGGGATCCCACAGGTGAACAGGAATAAAACATATGGGACTAAAAAAGCTCCTAAAGGTAAACAAAACATTAATGATTTAATACCATTGTTCTTGTCTGTTCCCATCCAATTTTCTGCTGTATAATGCAATAAGACTTTAAATCATGCTCCAACTGTACCTCCTCCATTTTTGAAGCACAGATATGGAAATCTCCAAACGTTTCCCAGGCCGATGATTTCACCAACTACTGCCAAAACGAACTCCCTCTTGTTGGCCCACTGGCCTCTCTCGTCACACTTTGCTGGAGCATGATTTGGATTGCCGTCATCTTTCATCAGACTCCTCTCTGGATTACTTGCTGCCTCCATCGGGACTCGTCTGATGCTTTGAAATGTAAGTGATGAAAAATTATTTATATTTAGCTGTTCTGCATTACTTTTACTTTTTTGAGGAGCCAGCAGAATCAGTCTTATTCACCAACTGTTCTTAAAGGTGCTTCTGTGCTTCTTCAGTAATATAGGATATAAATTACAGTAATATATTTATCATTTCTAATATTTTTCTAATAATTACTTCATTACTGACACAGGTGGAGGTGGATGAAAAGTAGATCAGGGGATGGCAATCATTCAGGATGCGGGAAAAACACGAGGGCAGGAAGTGCAGTGCTCTGAAACGAGAGGGAGAGTTAGAATACAAAATAAAACAGGAAGTACACAAATAACTGAAAAGACAAGAAAAACAGGACGTAGGGTTTCACGGGCGTGACACATGCATGTTTTTTTTAATTATTTCATATCCACTATTGACACTACTAATATGACAGCTCATTTGGTGTTGAAGTACGGCCACTTCAGAACTTTTTTAAAGTTATTTTTATGTTTGGAGGTGCTCTGTCCTCTTTAGACTTCTGTTTGGTCATTCAGTTTCTCTGTGTGTACACAGCCCTGCAGTCTCCTGCCCTTTTATGGTGATTGGCAGGGCATTTTTGTACGCAGATTACCATTTACTGGTACACCTTCACTTTACAAGGACAGAGGGATCCATCAAAGGTGACCCATGTTTCTATACAAAAATGAAGGCAAGCAACTGGTAAGAAGGACAATGGCTAACCTATTTCCTCTTCACGCTCTACACTGCAGACTTCTCCTACAACTCACCAACCTGTCACCTGCAGAAGTTCTCTGACGACTCTGCTATCGTCGGCCTCATCACTGATGGGGATGATGGGGAGTACAGAGAACTTTCCCAGGACTTCGTGGACTGGTGTCTGCGGAACCACCTCCAGATCAACGCGGGGAAAACTAAAGAGCTGGTGGTGGATTTCCGCAGGCAAACTCATCCCCCTCCAACACCGGTGAACATCCAGGGATCAGACATTGAGATGGTGACATCTTATAAATACCTGGGTGTTCACCTGAACAATAAACTGGAGTGGACAACAAATTCCTCTGCACTCCATAAAAAAGGCCAGAGCAGGCTGTATCTGCTCAGGAGACTGAGGTCTTTTTGGAGTGCAGGGGACACTTCTGAAAACATTTTATGACACCGTCGTGGCATCAGCCATATTTTATGGAGTGGTTTGCTGGGGCAGCAGCATCACAGCTGCAGACAGGAAGAGGCTGGATAAGATCATCAAAAGGGCCAGCTCTGTCCTGGGATGCTCTCTGGACACAGTGCAGGTGGTGGGAGAGAGGAGGAATGATGGCTAAGCTGTCATCCATGATGGAGAAGGATTCCCACCCCATGAGAAACACCATCAGAGCTCTGGAGAGCTCCTTCAGTGACAGGCTGCTACACCCTAAGTGTACGAAGGAGCGTTACAGAAGGTCCTTCCTGCCTGCAGCTGTTAGACTCCACAACCAGCACTGCTCCCAGTAAACCACATACACAGTCACATTCACAACAAACTCACCGGACATAAGTGCAATAAGGACTCATATGTACAATTATATCATCTGCTCAAATCATAGTAACTGGACAATTATTTATTGATATGATGGACATATTTCTGGCTTTACTTTTCTATTATCTATATACTAATTTATTTTATTTGTATTAATACTGTTTTAAAATCTATGCTTCTTGTCTTTTATTGTACTATCCACTTTGCTGCTGTAACGTGTGAATTTCTCCACTGTGGGACCAATAAAGGAATATCTTATCTTATCTTATTTGTACCATATGTACTTGGCCAAATACTTGTAATCTTCATCCAGTACTAGAACTATCCTTCATTAGTAAAAGTAGTAACATCACAACTGAATGAAGTAAAAAACTACACTACAGGCTGAAGTAATGCCCTCCAAAGTCTTACTTAATGTAAAGTACAGACGTATTATTATCTAAATGTAGTCAAAGTGCCAAAAGTAAAATTATGCATTATGAAGAACAATTACCCATATAACTGCAGATTATTTATTTAACGATACTAATGCAACTTGTGTATTAACTACACCATTTTATTGTCATAGCTGGTTGATGTCAAGTTCATTTAACTACTGACACACTACTGCATAGTTTATATGTTTTATACATTTCTATAATAATGCATAATACTTTTTAAACTCCTCGTGTTTTTTGTATGTGAAATATTTACTGCCAAGTAACTAGTAACTATAGTGGTAAAAACTTAAATTATCAGTTGCTTTGCAATGCATCACTGGCCGTCTTTGTGCTGAGTTTTTTTTTTTTTTTTTTTCCAGCACAGTTTCAAGAAACACAACACAGCAAATATGTCCAGGTTGTTTTCAGAGAATAAAAACATTAATGTGAAACAGAAATTCAAAAACATTGTTTTTTACAAGTTGCAGACAAGCTCAACATCACTACTTTATCCACATGCAACACAAAATGGTACCACAAACATTTAAGCAGGAGATTTATCAAAATGAAGCCAAGAAAATTTTTTTCCAAAGTAATTATTACAGAATACTCACAGAACTAAATTAATGAAAGTGAATCTGTACAGGAAACACCACGATTGAATGCGTCTAGCCCAGAAAGCTTGCAGTTTTTATTGGCGTATCTGTGGCCTCTATCCAAGCCTTTTATATGTGCACAAATATATCTATGGGAACGATCAACAAACCTGTACCAGCAGTACACCACCATCAGTGGTTTTGACAATGACAACAGACACACATCTAGTGTTAACACAGATTGTTAGATTGTTAGCTTCAACTAACCCACTGAGTTTTTATCCCATGACGGAGCCTTTAAGTTATATAATCAAAATTACTGTGACAAGATAAAAACATTGCCAAAATATCAGCGCAATTATTGTGTCAACTTTTTAAATGTCCATTTACAAGTTTAACCCAGAGACCCACAATGAACCCATTCTAGTCTTTTTTTTAGGGGGTACAGGGTGTATTTGGGGGCAGATAGCAGGTCAACAGTAGATGTCACAGAAAAGCGGTGTGCATCACCTGAAAGCTGGGAACCTGAAGATTAATCCGAGATGCAGCTCAGCACTATGTGACAGGTTGTTCAAGTCATTAAATGAATGAATTAAAATGAATTGTAAAAGTGTATAAGGGTTTAGAACATAATGAAGTAAAAGTATATGATGACCATTCACATTCTCTATTATGTCTCAAAAGTTGTTGCAGCAATTTTTGGTTTAATACCATTCGTGTCACAGATTTGGTGTTAAATTTAACCATTTTCTACCGATTGAGAATTGATCAAAAATTATCTATAATCCCTCCAAAATATCACATTAGGACACCAAGACCTCAAGGAACACCATGGCCTAGCTGTGATTTGGGAGCAAAAACGTTTGACATTTTGAGATATTTGCATGATTTGCATTTTTTGGTAATTGGATGGCGAGCACTTCTGTTGTGTAAACTGCTCAGAAACCCCCTTATTGTCAGTCTACCAAATAAAGCCATCCATCCTCTGACTGCTCTAGGTCTCTAGTTTGTGGCTGTAAAGTTTCATGAGGCTGTGATTATCCTAGAGGTCATTTTATACATTGAGACAAATTTTTACAAATGGTCTGACTACAGTGAAATGGCTACTATGTCTACGATTTACAAGTCTCAGCTTTACAGTGATGGCAAATTTATGTAACTCAAGTTTAGGGGCTGCAGTTTGCAGAAATATTCAACAATACCATTTTTTTTTCTTTCCTCTGGCAGGAAAGGAAAGAAAAAAAAACAAAAAAAAACAACACCATTTTTAGAAAAGGCGAAAATAACACATTTATACTGTATGAAAAAAAAACTGCATGTTTTTTGCCCAAAACTGCATGTAATTGTCATAACGTGGAAAGGGGGGACTCATGTATACCCATAGAACCCTTTTTCACCCACATATCTTGAGGTCAGAGGTCAAGGGACTCTTGAAATGGCCATGCCAGTTTTTCCTTGCTAAAATTTAGCCCAACTTTGCAGCGTTATTTAGCCTCCTTCCCAACATGTTAGCATGACACGGTTGGTACCAATGGATTCCCTAGGTTTTCCACAGATCTACATCGGGGACACTAAACTGAATGGGTATGGCTTTTTCCACAAGTGCATGACGTCAATCGCAGCTCTACAGTGTCCATGAGGGGAGATCAGGGCTCAAACAAACTTC
>CAMQGK010000263.1:70000-290000 GCA_947000775.1 Pterois miles
GTATTTCTGGGGTTCTGCTGTAGCCAGTGGATGTCTGGGCCAAAACTTCTATGTGCTGCTCATTTTTACAGTCTGATTAGCAACTTGAGATGCAAGACTGGAGTTTGAGTTGAGAGATGACGTGCGACTGGATTATTCACAAGTACCCAGTTTACGAGGTAATCTTATACCAATAAATAGATAATTCCTGGTCAGAGGATGGCTGATGGGTTCCAAGATTGTATTTTAGTCAATGCATTACCCCTGTTCTTTCTCCATATAGACTATTTACCTGTATTTTGGTCAATATTACTCAGACAACAAACACCTCCAATACAAAATATTGTCCTGTTGCCGACAGGTTCTATATGTGAATGCAGAATCAGTGTATAGATATTAACTAGAGTCTAGACTCGAAACTTGAATTACTTTGACTGACATTTTATGTCTAGGTTATTTATTTATTTATCTATGTTCTGTCATAAGTTTCAACTTCAAGCTCTGTAAACTGCTCATTTAGAGGATATATATATATATATATATATATATATATATATATTTTTATATATATATATATATAAAAGAGAGAAGAGAGAGAGAGAGAGAGAGAGAGAGAGAGAGAGAGAAATGTATGACATTACATATGCATGCAGCATCATAATTTGATCATCCTGTATGGATCACATCAGATTGCAATATGCTTGTCATGTTGCTGTCCAAATGTTGTTTAAAGTGTCTTTATGAACATTATTAGCACAGAATTGAAAGTATACTGAAAAAGACTATTAACTGAAATTATTCAGTCCCAAACACCAATCAGCACATCACAGACCATTAAACTTAGAGAATCTAGTCACTGATGTCTCTGATTACAGGTGACTCACCTTCAGCACGGCCACCTTTTGGTTTTTCCGTTAAAGCATGCAGCTCTGTATCAGAACGAGGTATGTCAGGATAAAGAGTCGTCTTTGGTGAAGTGTTACGCAGGTCGGCTGCTGGAGTGCATAACGTTTTCAGCCTCTGTGAAAAGACCAATATTTGCCAGATTACTTGGATTGTTACAGACCTCAAAGCATAAAAAAAAGAAAATAGTGACTTCCATAATATGTTATATTTAGGTCAGTCAGTGCATACAGAACATGTAAATACAACGTACAGTACAGACAAATAAACTAAAAATAAATTGAACCTCCTCTACAGGAACTTGAAAGGTACTTTAGATATAAGTTACCAAAGACTTGGCTCCATTTAAGCTGCATGTACAGAAAGGTCAAGGAATTGACCATTCAATGCTAATGGTTACATTGATTAAACTGAAATAACACAATGCTTTATTAACTTTATCTTTGGCAGTAAGTCTTTGTGACCAGAATATGCCAAAGACAGTAGAAACACTTACCTGTCTCACTGTTCCCGGGGTTACTGACATACTATAGAGAATCCACAGAGGAATCAGGACAACTGAAGAGAGAGCGAAAAATATCCCGATGGTATAACCCCACCAGGGATACTGATAGGTGTTGTTGTATTTCAGCGGGGTGAACTTGACCAGAGACAACAACATTATTCCCTATTAAAGAAGAAGAGACATGCAAAGCACATCAGGACACTTTTTTTTTTTTTTGTTTTGTCCTATTTTTCAGCTTAATGTCAGGTTCGACGTTGTCTCCTGAGTTTTACAGCTTATAGACACAACACACAATAAATTTACTTACCATACAGATGGATGGTGTGAAGAACGTCCAACAATATTTCATATACGACGAGGGGTAGTAGCCGATCATTTCCTTTATTTTGTCATAATAACGATGAGCACCTTGTAGACAGACAGTCATTTTAGCTTTATCAGCATTTAAAGATCAAGCATCGGCCACTCAGCTACATACAATTTGAGGCTATAACTTATAATAATAGTGCATTACAGAGGAGAAATGTTTGCAAAGTGAATAAATAAATCATGTATCAAAGCAGTCTTGTTCACATAATTTGTAATATTTTGATGAAAACAACACTGACAATGCCACAACTCAATAAGGTAACAGTGTGTGTGTGTGTGTGTGTGTGTGTGTTGTGTGTGTGTGTGTGTGTGTGTGTGTGTGTTTTATATATATATATATATATATATATATATATATATATATATATATATATATATATATATATATATATATATATATATATATATATATATATATATACTGTTACCTCATTTACTGTGACTGTTACCTTATTTAATATACTGTACTTTCTTTTAAATCCACATTATTGAAAGCATACAGTGTGTCAGCCCCACCTCTGGTTGCCTTTGGTTAAAATAATTTTGTTGCTCACCAAATATCCATCCCACACAGATGGACTCCAAAATGGCAAAAAGCATCATTGGTATTCCACTGCAAGCATAGTAGTCAAACAGCAGAAATACATAAAGTCCTCCCTACGGCACATAACAGAGAAGAAAGAGAAAAGATTGTTTTGTTCACAGTCAAAATATATACAGTATATGTAATATTTGATACAGAGGAAGAGACTCAATGACAGACAGGTGCAGTATTTCATAACAGGTTAAACAAACTCTTACCTCAGTCACCATCAACAGGCCAATAAGAAATGATATACAACAGATAACCACCAGAAGTAATTTACGTCGATGACCAGTGAAAAAGAAGGATGGATGCATGTCTGATATGGATGTCACCAAGCTTTCTAGAAACACAAACTGTGGGTAAAAGATTAGTGTTACATTTATATTTTCTACACTGACACTTATAAATAATTCAGTGAACCACTATGAGACCTTTAATAGTTTGGATGAATGTTTAGTTTTTTGTCACCTTGAACAAACAAGGCACCGTACAGTAAATTCTGTCTAAACACTTCCTGTAAATTAACCTGATTATATATTTTTTGTATTTGGTTTTTAATGTCTTCCATGTCATGGCTGGTCACTTGATTCACAAGACAGAAGCACTGTCAATGTGTCATCAGAATATACAATTTTAAAAAATCATTAAAAGTGAAAGGAAGTGGAGAAATAGATTGAAGTTGTCTTTTCATGTGGTGATAAATCAAAGCACAAGAACACAGACATTTTAGATACAACTGAATATAACACTTTACCTGACTGTCCAGTCCAAGTAAGATTATCATAATGAAGAAGAAGGCAGCCCAGAGTTGTGGTAAAGGCATCATGGCTGCTGCCCGAGGATAGGCAATGAATGCCAGCCCAGGACCTGCAAGTGGTCCAAAGTAGATGGCAAAATAGTTTAGACATTAGAACTGTTGTGGGTTATAATCTGTTTATAGTAATAGGTCCATTTGATGTAAGCATTAGACCTGCTGAGTTTGTGTTGAGATAGGGAATCATTAAAAACGAAACTCTGCTCCCATGTACCCCAGCTGGTTTAGAGGAGGATGCTGACACAATCTTATCCCTGATTCCCTGTCTTCTACACTTACTTGTGTCTCCATCAGTAAAAATCATATTTTAGGAGCATTTCAAAGTTCTGTGTTCCTAAAAAGTCACAGCACTAGAGCAGCAAAATGAAAATACATCTTACTCACATTGCACAACAAATATGTGACGTTGTTAGTTAGTGACATTAGTTATTTCCAGTTACGGTAGGAAATCTGAAACGTCACACATCACAGCATTTGGCTGAAGTGTGTACCATATGGTAACAAACAATGTATAGGCTGATATAAAAATAATCCAGTCTGTTGCTGTAGCAGGATGGGATTCCCCTATCTGTGTGTCAACTGAAAAGACATTCCTCTGTCACAAGAATCACCACAGAGGAGTTTTGAAAAGACTCCTTAATACCGCCTTCACACCAAGGACTCACACATGGTTGATTGTGTGTCTGAAAGGGTTAACCCACGTTGACCGACTCGCCTTTGCGACCCGAGTCGAGAGGTGGGTCGACCAAGGTCGAATTCAATGTGAACGGCAAAGACCAGGGTCGCTAACAACCAGAGTTGGACAAATTTATTTGGTTGCAAATGACGGTGCACAGTCGTGACGCAACCCTCACAGGTCGACGTAGCTCCAACAAATGGTACAACAGCAGCAGTAATGTTTTCAGACACACTGGAACGATTTGAACAACACAGATGTGTGGCAAGACTTTGAAGTGCAGGAGCTGTTGTCTGTCCACAGAGCGGAAGAGAGAATTGTGAGGGACAACGTAGTGTATACGAACATAACAAGGCTGATGAATGACCAACGCATTTGCCATATTAACAGAAACACTGTGTTAATAATAAGCCAACCACCTTACGGTACCACCAGCTGTGAGCGTATCTGTTAAGCGTTAAGTTTGCACATGCTCCGTTTTTAACGTGACCGTTTTTACCTTTTTTTTTCCCCAAATAAACCTGCTAAAAGATCCTTTTGTCACCTGTTCCATTTGTTATAAAGTAACAGACCCAGTCCTAGTTCTTTACATTATCGAGCAATTAACAAACTTCATGAAATATGAGCTCATGTTTTCACATTTGGCCAAGCTCTTACATTGTCCAACAGTTGGCTGCCCAAAATTTTGTCCCTGAAGTTGATGCGTGGAAGCAGAAAAAAATGGGCAAGCATAAGGATGTGAGTGACTTTGACAAGAGCTAAATCGCGATGGCTAGACGACTGGGTCAGAGCATCTCCAAAACTGTAGCTCTTAATGGATGTTTCTGGTCTGCAGTGGTCAGGACCTACCAAAAGTGGTCCAAGGGAGGAAAACCAGTGAACCAGAGACAGAGTCATGGGTGGCCAAGGCTCATTGACGGCCCGTGTTGTCTGATCCAATAGAAGAGCTACTGTTGCTCAAATTGCAGAAAAAAGTTTTAATGCTGGTTCTGATAGAAATGGGTAAGAGCACATAGTGCATCACAGTTTTTTTCGTATGAGGCTGCATAGCCACAGACTGGTCAGAGTGCCCATGCTGACTCGTACCCACCGCCAAAAGCACCTACAATGGGCATCAGAACTGGACCACATACCAGTGGAAGAAGGTGGCCTGGTCTGATGAGTCACGTTATCTCTAACATCTTGTGGATGGCCAGGACAAGACATGGCACCAGGATGCACTATGGGAAGAAGGCAAGCTGGTGGAGGCAGTGTGCACAAATTCTCCAAATCTCAGTCCAGTCGAGCATCTGTGGGATGTGCTGGACCTCCTCAATATCAAACAGTTGGTCATAATGTTATGGCTAATCAATGGTACCCATTAAATACTGTATCTGTCATGGAGCCATATTGCCATCTAGTGTCCATCATCCACTCTAATAGAAGCACCACTGTGAATAAAAGATATAACTAGAATTGCACTCGGAGAGTGCAGACCTCCGCCAAGGTGCCCGAGTACGATTGCACCCCTCCTCACCCCTTTGGTCGACCACAACTCTGATTTCATCAAGTGATGTGTGTGGTAAGCTAAAAGACCTAACCCCGGGCGGGTGTGGCTCAGAGTGTACAGGAGGTTGTCCACCAATTGGAAGGTCGGTGGTTCAATCTCCGGCTGCTCTGGTCACATGTCGATATGTCCTTGGGCAAGGCACTTAACCCCAAATCATTCCCGAAGGCATAGCCATTGTTGTGTGACTGAGATGAATGACTATCTAGATTAGACCCTGATGGACAAAGTCGGCACCTTAGCAGCCTCTGCCATCAGTGTTTGGATGTGTGTGTGGATGGGTGAATGTGACATGTAGCGTAAAGCGCTTTGAGTGGTCAGAAGACTAGAAAAGCGCTATATAAATGCAAGTCTATTTGCCCCAAAGTCATCATTTTGAGCTGAGCAGATAAAATACATGACCTTATTTTTTCAACTATCACATTTTGTTATAAATAAGTCTTCATTTATTGCCAACAGTTGTCTGTTATATTTGTTGATAAATGCTTTCACAACTTACTATTCAGCTTATGAGACCGATGACTCTTTTCTTCTCATTATATTGTTTCTGCATTGTTTGCGGCTCCTCTGAGTATCTGCAAAGAGCCTTTGAGCTCCGTGTGGGGGTGTTACCACCAGCCAATAACAGGATGCAGGCTGTACAGCCCGTTTAGGTCGTCAAACACAGACGCTTTGTCATGCCCCTCGATGTCTGATACCGAGGCACAAGTCCTCCCCTGCAGCTCTGGCAGACACAAAGCGGCCGTATTTGGTAGATAAACACAGGTTGGTTGTCTTCATGTATTTGTGTGCTTCAGTTTTTCCACTGCTCCTCCGTCTGCTCCGCCGTTTGCAGAGTGGCTGCTGTGTGTTGTTATTGGTGTGTTAGTTTGACTGAGGCACACACACCAAGCAGAGAGGACAGGATTAAGTCTGCCCTTTGGCTGCATTCATTCAAAGTCTGGCCACTCGTCACCATTCAACAGGATTGTGCAAAGTTTGCTGAGGTGTTTGTGTTTTAGAACTCAACCGCCATGAAACAATCAGAAAAACATTTTATTTCTCCAGTTCACTGCTTTGTTCTCATTAACACTGTCCCCTCATTTCACAGCACACAACATCTGCTACGATCTAATGAATATAGGCGATTAGATAGTTTAGCAGCTATAGAGAAAGGTATGTTTCTCAGGAGTTAGTGGGAAACAAAATAGCTCATACCATACTTTTGTTGCTAATCTTTGGCACATCCAAGACTAATCACCACCAATGTCCATCCCCCCTGCTATTTCTTATATGGGAAATAACTCATTGTGTTTTTTTTTTTTTTTGTTAAAAAAAACTGACATTTAAAGGGTTAAAATCCTGAAAATTCTTGAATGTTTGGTAGTTTTGAGCAAGTCTGAAGTTGTTAAGTGATTATGAAAAATAAATGGATGTATGACGATTTTACAGCTGTTTTTTGTACGTGTACATTTTTGGCCGCAAAGGTGTCCAGAGGGTAGTAAATTTGAGGAAGGCATAAGAGTTAAACAAACTCACAAGGTGACAAAAAGTCTGAGATGTGCTTACTTGTTTCTGATGCACTCAAAGGGTCATAAAATATGGTGCTACAGGTTTAAAGTTGGGAAAAGGGTTTAAGTGAGACATTTAGTTCTCATGGTTAAGAAAAAGCAGATGAATGTTGTTAATGGGGAATCCTCATAAGTACTCTACATGTACAAGGATAAGAGTGTGGCCTTGTTCATTACTGTTTTAGGACCCAGCACCTGGCAGCACATAATACTGTCAGGACATAACATCAGAGGTCAAGTTTTTACAGTTTCATTTAGGCTTTGCAAACTTTGCAGTAAATGCAAGTAAACAAAAACATGTACAGTCGATATATCGACTGTTTTTCATAGGAACACAGCAAAGCTAATATACAACACAGTGTTTGTCTACAAAGCGTCCATACCTGATTCAGCTACCGCTGAGATGTCAACACCCAACTCATACGACATGAAGCCGAGGACAGAGAAGACTGCAAAGCCAGCAACAAAGCTGGTTAAACTGTTTAGTGTGCACAGGGCAAAAGTGTCTCTGAAAATTAAAAAAAAGATGATTACGTATTGTATCCTATGTCACATAAACAGTTAAAAACAAAGTATAGAATAAGATTCATTTTCCTTACTTGTAGCAGTTGTTGTTGTATTTGTTGTAGCTTCCCAAAGACGGTAAACAGCCTGCGCAGACAGCATAGGAGAATAATATCTGGCTCCCAGCATCCATCCACACCTTTAAACAGTTAAATAAACTGTGACTGCCTTTACATATGTATTTATTCATTTATTTGATGTTTCATACATCCAGTTCACTCATTCAATCGCTCTAAGTGTGCCAATGTTAGCCAAGTAGTGTCTGTACAGTCAGTGAATCACATACATCCGCTCATAACTCACACATGAACCTCACCTGAGGGTCAGCCAGACGGGTCGGATCAGGAGAAAGGTAATATCGAATTCCATCTACAGCTCCTGGTAATGTCAGCCCACGGATCAGCAACACAATCAGCATCACGTAGGGAAAAGTGGCCGTGAAGTAGACGACCTGAGAGAGAAGCATCAATACTGGATTCAATGGTGGTAAATTTACACATCAAGGTTCAGGTTTTAATGTGTTTTAAGTTCTATTAACACCCTGTTGACAGCAAGTGTAAACATCTCACCTTTCCTGACATCTTGATTCCTTTCCAGACACAGAAGTAACAGATGATCCAGCTTAGCAGAAGACATCCAGCCAGGTCCCAGCGGATACTGCCCATCTCCTCAATTCCCCCAGACAAACCCAGGACTCTCCTCCTGTGTGCAGAGGAAAAATTATGGTACATCTGACTTTTTAAACTCTTTTTATTATACTTTTGGCGATATGAATACTTACAGCCAGTATTCTTTCACTGACGATGTTGCATTTTCATTGATGTGGCCATAAACTGAATAATTTTGACCGTAATCAACGCAGTTGTCTTGCAGTGGAAACATTTTAAAAATACGTTAGAATGGCTAGACATTTTCAGAATATACAACCATGTTGATATTGAGTCAGCTTTGTAAGAAAAAAAAAACAGTGCAGCATTTTTTAATACTATACATTTCCAGTTCATGCATTTTCATATTGTACATTTCCTATTTAGAAACAAACTACAGTCATTTGTCACCATTGACTGTAATACTAATACCTACAGTAAGGCCATGGCACCATTATAATGCAGATGTGTACCTGTGTTCCAGGTGTTGTTGCAGCTGGCCCAGGGGAGAACAGTGTGGAACGAGGAGAAGAGGTAGAAGAAGGCCCAAGCCAGGATGACGATATAATAAACCACACTGTATATCATAATCACCTGATTGCCGTAGCCTAAACCTGTTGACACAAACAGGGTCAAATTTCAACATCAGATACACACCAGTAATGTAACAAGTATTTTAAATACTACATGCACTGTACTGAATGTCAGCTAGCCGTACCTTCAAATAAAGGACATATTTTCCTCCAGCATGTGATTCCACCCTGACCAGTTAACTGTCCCACAGATACCTCCAGAAAGAAGATGGGGATCCCACAGATGACCAGGAATAAAACATAAGGGACCAAGAAAGCTCCTAAAGGGAAGAATTTAGTGAATTAGTGAGAAAAATACAAACACAAAAGGTTAATGATTTAACACCATTAGTCCAGTCTGTTCTCATCTAACCTTCTGCTGTATGAGCATGAGACTTTTACCATGAGACTTTAAACTGTGCTCTCACTGTACCTCCTCCATTTTTGAAGCACAGATATGGAAATCTCCAAACGTTGCCCAGACCGATGATTTGTCCAACTATTGACAAAATGTACTCCATCTTGTTGGCCCACTGGCCTCTCTCGTCACACTTTGCTGGAGCATGATTTGGATTGTTGTCATCTTTCATCAGACTCCTCTCTGGATTACTTGATGGCTCCATCGGGACTCGTCTGCTGTGTTGAAAGTGATGACAATTTATTCATCTTTCACTGATCTAAGTGCAATACCTCCCCTGCTGTACATTACATGCATTTTCAAAAAAACAGGCTTTATGTCTTTGGAGCAATAAAGAAATCTAAAACTCAAGTAAATCATCAACTGAATCCTTATTTCCATTATCTACATTATATGTGGATGGTCAGCAGACAGGTAGAGCCAACACAACTTGTAATGTGCTGAAATAATCCTAATAAAGCTTCACTGCAGTTTGGTGAGCCACATTTACAATCATAAAACTTCAGTATGGTGTACAAAGAAAGCTAAATGTGCCTCAGTGGTATAAAACGTGTTACCCAGTGTTTAAGTACCGAATCTTTGCACCAATATATTGAAATTATAACTCATTCTGCACACTGAGTCTCTGGACTATTTTACATGATATAAAGTATGAGTATATTGGTGATAGCTGAAGATGTCTCCATGCTCAATGGTCATCTGTTGACTTGTCAGGATGCTTACAGTAGTGTCCACACGTACACGTGCCACTCTTATCATCTATATACAATATAACTTCATAGTGCCTCACTCAAGGTTTCTATGCAAAAATCAAAGCAAGCAGCTAGTAAGAAACTGTGATTAGCACAGCCACACAGGGTAACATCATTCCAGTTCTCATACTCTCATCATTAGTTTGCTACCTGCACAGGGTAATTTAATTTGCAGCCAACCACACCTGAACAATTACCTTCACATAGTTAACATCACATAGAGGCTCAGACTTGGAATTTGTCTGTTTGCATTTAACCTTAGATTGTTTAGATGCACATATTAACACTGTAGTGTTACACATACTAGTATTTGTTTTATTAATCATTTGTTTCTTTGTTTTGTGTTACCTTGGCTGTTTGAGGAGGTGTCTTCCTGGTGGAAAAAAAGGTGTGGCTGAAGGCTAGGGACTCCTAAATCCTGGAACCAGCTCATTGGGCCAAACCATGTGCTGCCATGTCAAGGGGAAATTTGGGTTGAGTTAGTTTCACTCTGTATTTAGTGATAGTTAGCTACCCCTTGTGTGCTATTTGGTTTGGCCAAGCCTCTATATATGTGCCTTCATGTGTCACTTAGCAAGTCAGTTTTTGTTTGTAGTAAGAAGTCTAGTAATGTAGCTTTAACTGCTTTTAAAGGCCTAGTTATTACATTCTTGGTTTATAATGTCTTGTTATTTTTTGGGTAAATGAAAAGCCTACTTACTTCAACAACTCCCGTTTCCTTGTTGCCTCACTGCTTGGTCCCTAACAAAGACAAAGAAGATGTTGTTACCATAAGTACTTAACCAAATGCCCTTTGTCTTTCTTCAACACTAAACGTCTTCAGATCCTTTAAGTAAAAGTAGCAACACCACAATTGAATAAAATACAACAATACTAGGGGTGTGACGATATTAAATCTATAGCTAAATCTATCAAAAGTACCAAAGTTCTGCATTATGCAGAATAATTGCCCCTATGACTGCAGATATACAGTATGTCATGTATTTATGGATACTAATAAATTAATTTGTGTATTTACAACATTTTGTTGTTGTAGCTGATTGAGGTGAAGGTCATTTAGTTTCTTATAATCTATTGCATAGTTTATATATTTCTGTAATGCATAACTTTTTTAGCTCATGTTTTGTATGTAAAATATTAACTCTAAAGTAACTATTAGCTAAAACTACAATATTTGCCTTTCAGTTTTAGTACTACCTCAAAATTGCACTAAAATTAAATATTACTAGGAAATATATTTAGTTTGATTCTACTATTGGCATTATCTGTTAATGTATGGTACCTCGGATATCAGTATGATAAATACTGGTATCATCCCTTTAGCTGCATCTAACTAAAACTACTGGTTAAGTAAATGTGAAGAGTTACATATATTTTGTGATGTATCTGACAGATCTTATGGCTCAGTGGCCCATCTTTGCTCTGACGACCAGCATTGCCAGTTATCCATTCCTTTAATCGTAGCTAGAACCGGGGTAGAAGTTTCAATACATAACTAGCTGCTCTTAGTGCTGACAACTGGCAGCAAAACACAGTGTTGCAGGGACACACAGCCAAAACACAAACAAAACACTTCTAAACTGACACAATCACAGAGTTGCTTAATATAATGCAGACAGATGAGGCAGCAGGAGGGATTCAGTGGTATTAATATAATACAGGGAGGCAGACAGGCAGACCTCCAGTGGCTTTGCCTTCTTACTGCCCTACAAGAAAAAGACAGAGACTAAAAATCCTACCAGTTTTCTCAACATTTTTGTGTCCACCCCTCCTGAATCATTAGATATTTCCCGAGTGAAAAGCGCCAATTCATTTGAACAATTAAGATAAATCTGAGTTACAGTGCAGAATGTAAGCATCAGCAACATAAGAGGCATTTTGTAAATCAATTAACTGACAAATTAGACCAAAACAGTTTGGAATAAAATAATGAATAAAACATGCTTTTATTAGAAGTGTCTCAGTGCAACAGAGATTTTTTTTCTGCAGTTTGAAGGAATAGAAAACAATAAATATGTCCAGATTGTTTTCAGTGAATGAAAGCATTAATGCAGCCTTAAAGTCAAACGTCACTTCTGAGAGACTTAGTGATGCTGAACTTGTCTGTAACAAACTACTTTTTCCCCATGAAACACAAAGACAGTACCACAAAGAGTTTAGCAGATTTGTAACAATGAAGATGAGAACATTTGTGTTGAATTCTTTTCCAATTAATGACTGAAAACTGACACAACTAAATGAATAAAAGTGAATCGGTACAGCCAACACCACGATTGAATGTCTTCAGTTTCAAGTTTTAATTGCAGTCTCTGTGGCCTATCTACGCCTGTCATATGCTCAAAAATATATCTGAGAAAGAAAAAAGTTGTACCAACCTTTCAATGGTTTTGACAAAGTGAAAAGAAACAGATCTTGCGTTAACAGAGATAGATACTATGCAGCCAGTGACTGACCGGGCTGCATGTTAGTTACAACTAATCCACTAAGTATCAGCAGTGCATGGCTGATATCACCCCACCTCACGCTGCTAAGTACCTCACTGTTTGTGTATTCTCAAAAAAAAAAAAAGAAAGGTAAACAACACAAACGATCAATATTTATTCTAAAAACCTCCTTCTGAAACCTTCCTGCCTACATGTTAATGAAGACATGAGCCAACTCATCGGGATGCACCCAGAACAGAAAATAGCCTGAAGTGTTGACATTGTTCGCTTTCTCAACTGTGTCTTCAACTGTTTCATCTGAGATCTTTTGGCTTTAAAGTCTTTGAATGCTTACTGTATTTATTAAAAGGTTTGGCGCTGTAGCCTATGCAATTACCCATGTAGCCCTAACTCCAGCAGAAAAGATGTTCACTTTCACCAGCAAAAAGACGGCAAATGTGCCTGTTTGGTGATTCTTTGTCAGGGGTGTCCAAAATAGGGCCTGAGGACTTTAAAAAGTCTGTGAGGTTTTCAGTAAAATGCACAGCTATCCCTATTTGCTCACTGGCGGAAAGGAGAAAAGTAGATACACAGTGTCTGGTTTTCCAAGAAAATTGGACCAGCTCTTATTTCTTCACAGAGGCAAATGGAAAGCCAATGTGCTTGGTGTGTTCATAGCACCTTTCAGTGCTCAAGAAATATAAGATTTGGTGTCACCATCACACTCATCAGGGTGGAAAATACAAAATGTTCAAGGACAACCGAGAAGACAAATGAATTGTTGTAGCCATGATCATCATCTGTTTTGTAAATGGATTGTTCATTAATTGTAAATGTTTCAAAATGTTCTTTCCTTTCCTTACTTTACTTCTTTACACTAAAAGAAAGGGAAAAGATTATTAGATTAGATTATTATGCAATGGTTTTCCTGATCACTTGAGATTAAATTGGGATGTATTTGGCCCACGAACTAAAATAAACACAACAAAACAAACAAAAAAGAGAACCAGAGAACGTGGATAAAGTGAAACTGGTGGGTAGGACAAACTCTTTGGTAATCCTATAGAGGACTCCATCCTGGACTTTCAGTAGTGCCACTGCTTGAATAGCATCTGTGCTCTTGAACTTAACATACATCTCTCTCTTCTAGGTAGCAGGTCACCCAGCTCCACAAACAGGACCTCCCCAGTGACTGGATCCAGTTACTGGCTGTGCCAAAGCTCATCAATAGAGATGGCTGGAAGGGTGTTTGGTTCTGAGTATGCCACCTGCAGAAGAACCTTGAGACACTGTACTGCTCTTGACTCTGCAGCTCTCTCCCACACAATGTCAGCTTCACAATTGGACTTAACGTCACAGGAATCTGGATTTCCAGCTGGCTTGTCCTGTGGAGCGTCTGTGGTTGCACATCCTGAACTATATGCCTGGAGACATTGAACATTGCCCCGGAAAACATCCTGGACTCCTTCCTCTTTTGTTCCCTTGGAGTCTACCAAAAGATTCTCATATGGCTCACTGATCAACCTTTGGCTCACTGACCTAGCAAAAGGGTCTCTACTTACGGCATCTGCCACAGTGTTTTTCACCCCAGGGATATGTTTAAGATTGAATGTGCATGGAGATAGTCTGGCCACCCTCTGCTGTTCACAAGCCTCAAGTTTTGGTTTTGTCATTATATAGGTTAATTGATTATTGTCAGCCCTCACTGTGAAAGAGTGTCCCTTCACCCAGTGACTACATTTTTCACAAACACTCCAATTGAGCACAAGAATTTCCAGGCGACAGGCGGGATATCTCTTTTGTGAGCCAATGAAAATCAAAGGCGATCGGGCGTGCTTTGGTTTCACCTTCTGGTATCCGGGACAAAATGGCCCAAAGGCCATCAAGGGAGGCATCAATGGATAGGATCAGTGGTTTGGAGAAATTTGGGTAAGCAAGGACTGCACAGTTCAGAAGCTTCTCCTTGAGGCTGAGGAAGGTGGAGTAACAGTCATCAGTCCAGTCTGCAGGTTTGAGCTTTCTGAAGACTCCAGGATTTTGGCTTAACTTTCCAACCTTTCCTCTCCATTTTTGACCAGCTGTAAGGGCAAACAGAGGCTTTGCTATGGAGGAGCTGTTGGGTATAAAATGCTGATAGCAGAAGACCATTCCCAAAAAAAGGCTTCACTCACTGAACTGAAGGTGTCCAGCTGTCATCCTCCATTAACTCCCCCTGACATTTTAACGATAACTCCTACTTTCTCTAGGTCAACAGCTAACCCGTCACCATTAATAATGTGTCTGAGGAATTTCACAGACCACTGCAGCAGATGACATTTTGTTGGACTCAACTTCAGGTTGGGCTCTCAGCCTGTGAAAAACAACCTCCAGCCTATTGAGGGTTTCTTGCTCAGATGGGGCATAGACCAGGATGTCATCAAGATAGCACAGGAAGCTGCTGAAGTTTAGATCACCAAAGATGCTTGCCTTTCTGACAGGAGCCTTGGAGCAGTGTGAAATCTTCCACCACAATGCAGGGAGAAACATCTGCCAGCTTGCAGTTTCTTTTCAGGGTGAGTGGCTTTTCTGTGAAAATTGGTGACTTTCATGGGAACCCAGTCATCTCCCCACAAAGGCATGACCACTCAGCCAACCATGATACCCCAACGGATGCACTTGGAAGAGGTAGGTTCCACCACTACTGTGTTCCCAGGTGACATGGCAACTTGCCCCACAGCAGGTATTCCTGTTTGGGGAGTAGAGTTACTGCTTGTGTTAACGTAACTGCACCCACCTTGTCTGGTACATCTGCCACACTCCACCTTGTGAGACCAGCCATCATCTCCAAAAATTGCTCACACTCAGAGGACCCCTGTACATTGCGTGAGATGAGTTTCCAATACTTGTCGTCATTCTTCAGCTGACGCAATACATACTTCAAAATGTTGGTTCCTATGATGATGTTGTCCTTCTGACCAGCAACTACCAGGACCAGGACCATGCACTTTACCCCATACAAACCCAATGCCATATCATATATGCACTTGGGGCTCACCTGTAGTCCTCCACAGCAAACAAGAATAATGCACTGTGTCAGCTCTTGCCACTGTCGAAATGTTCTCTGATAAGACTCTGCTCTGCATCTTAACTTATCATATATGCCATTGATCCCATATCAAGCAATCCTTGTAACTGAGCAAAATCACTGGTGCATGGAATAACTCACCAAATGGCTCAACTGTGTGTATATTCTGAATGATTACTGTGCAATCCTCTGGCATTGACTTACAAACATTTGCATATGCCTCTTTCAAGTAGTCATTTCCGTCAAGGGTTGGTCCTTTAACGCCCACATGTCCCCTTTCCAAATGTAAGCTGCCTAGTTTAAACCCGCTCCACTTTGGTCAGCTCTGGATGAGTTGTGCCTGGACAGGTTGTGACATGACAGTATTTTTTGACTTATGTTGGTTCATTCTCTCCTCCAATGGCCAGGCTCGAAACAGCTCATGCAGAGGTTTTCCTGCCTGCAGTGCATAGGTGTTGAATAGGCACTGGACTGGCAAACCTTGCAGATCCTTTAAGAAAAGTTTGCTTGCTCCCTACTTAGTGGTAACTACTGCTGACTGAGCCTTCTGCTCCAACACACAGTCCAGCAAATTGATGAGGGACTGAATGCAAACAGTCTCTGCCTGAGAAGAGGATGGCAGCCCCATTGCATTATGGTCAAAGGTAAGCGCCCTGGCATTATCAGCAGCTACAGCCTCCATTGCTGAAGTCTGGGCATGTGCACCAACCTGCTTTGATTGTGGAGGCCGACATGTTTTCTCTGGTGTTCAATGAGATGTTCCTGGATCTCATTTGCAGTCCATTTCTCTGCTGTTTTAAACTTCAGGACAGTTGAAAGTGCAGGGTTGGGGCAGTGTTTCACAAACATCACTCATGAGAGGGCTATTCAATATTGCATCCCTGCCTCCTCAGACACTCATCTTTCACATCCACAGCTTAATTCAAGCAGATCAAATAGTCTATTGGGCATTATCTGGCCAAAGAGTGTTATAAAAATCTGCAAAAGGCATCATAGAATATGTTACCTCACTGAAATGTTGTTTGAGTATATCAAATACTTCCACTATCCTGTGGAGGGATGCTGCTCTTTTTCAGGTAAACACTCATGATTTCCTTCCATTCATGTTCTGTGTGTTTCTCGGTTCCCCTGAAATGTGGTGGTTCCCTCACATCTGCCTGCACCACTAACTTCACCCTAGTCATGTTTAACTCGGAGTGACCCGGGCCCATGTTCAAACTAGGTGCACAAATAGTTTGATCATCTTGGCTACCTGCAGTTTTCTGTATCTTACTTGCAACACTTTAGACTTAGCATGCAATAACACCATGAAATGTGAAGCAAGTCATATAGATGTGTGTTTGTCATTTAATGACACGTGCATACAAAAAAATACATAACCCATGAAAAAAAAAAAAAGATTTAACAGGCACCCACAGTGGTCATGAAGACTACCCTGTACCACAATCTCCTTATACACTTGACCTAAAATTAACATGTCAATGAGAGTACACCACATACTGTACACACAAACTGTACACACACACTGTACACACACACTGTACACACACACTGTGCACACACACCGTACCTGTTCTGTCTGGTTGGAGTCAATGAAAATGATGTCACGGATTTTATCCTAACAGAAACACACCTAAGGTGAGAAAAAGACAAGCTTAAATGTGTATCAAACGAGAAAATACAATGGCGAACAACAGCTCACATATGTTTAGCTGGTTTGCTCAATCTCTCAAAAATCCCTTTACAAGTAAAATGCACAACAGAAAACTACCAGTTTCATCCATCTAACGATATCATGAATGAATAAACTGCTCTGTGCAATTAAATCGACATTAGAACTTAGAGTTCTCACTTTACGGTCCTGCTGCTTGAGGTACATACTGTACCTCTCAGTCAGATTCAGGGCAGACTGACGGAGACCGGAGGAGATGCAGTACAGCTGCTAACTCGGTAAAGGGTGCTGTAGCACAAACTAAAATGGTACTCCCAATACCATGGACAAACTTAGAAACAGCAAAACAAGTGATTTTGGTGAAATTAATAAATATTGCTATAGAACACAAATCATAAGAAATAAAAATTACAAATACTATTTACTGTCACTTCTTCCATCTGTTACACTGGCAGCCAGGTTTTAGCCTCATATTCCCTTTGAGCAGGAGGTTTACAAGTTTTAGGAAGCAAGTATAACAACTGCTACAAGTACGGACAATACTTTTTTTTCTATTGGTTATTTACCTTTTAACTATAGCCGGACCTCCCCTCTTAGTTTACTTGCTTAGTTTTGCTC
Organism: Pterois miles; assembly: GCA_947000775.1. Lineage (NCBI taxonomy): Eukaryota > Metazoa > Chordata > Actinopteri > Perciformes > Scorpaenidae > Pterois > Pterois miles. The sequence continues at coordinate 87,659 of CAMQGK010000263.1, forward strand.
AGTTACTAGATACCTCTGGGATCCTAATTATAATATTTGATCCCATAGACACTCAACAGTTGAGCCAAGATAGCCTAACATTGCTGTTTGACATAACTTCAGACAACACAGAATACATACAAATTTCTGACTCAGTATGACTAATGTATGTGTATTGTTTCACTTACATTCACTAAGCCTCCCCTGAAGCAGTTTGTAGCCCTCCCGGTGAGGCCCTGCCACTTCGAAAACCTCTGATCTACAGTATGTTGTGTTGTCTGCGTGGCTTTTCATACAGTGCATATTCTTCTGTTTGCAGAGACTCTTTCCTCCTGTGTCTTTTGTTTCATGGCTGGATCTGCAGTGTTCTTTGTACTTGGCTTTAGGACAAACAAGCTGGATGTGGATATATTATACGATTTTTGAATTTGCTGTCATCTGAGAGTAAATTTCTCCACTGTGGGACTAATAAAGGAATATCTTATCTTATCTTAGAAAGTAATGTAGAGTGAAACCAATAGTTTCCTTCTGAGCTTTCTAGGCAAACATTCGTCTTCCACATCCTTAACAGTCTACTGAGCCATTATATGTTTGAAGCCCTGTTTACATTGACCTTGCCACAAAAGCACTTTAATGATGACTCCTTTCAATTTACAGTAGATGAGACAGTATGATGCAGCCAGTAATAACGTCATTAGTCGTTTGACAAGTTAAAAAAATTCTGCAGTAAAAACAGATTATTATGACATTTTGTCGGTTGTTTAACACAATATCTGTCTTCCAATTATGATGATTGTAGCCACATAAACACACGGGATAACTAAGTCTGAATTATTCTTAACCCTGTGAGAGCCACAATAGACCTGTTTTAGTATTTTTTAGGGGGACACAAGGGGGCTTTAGAGGGAGATACCAGGTCAACAGTAGATGTCACATAGAAGTGGTGTACATCATCTGAAAGCTGGAAACCTGAAGATTAATTTGAGATACAGCTCAGCACTGTGTCAAAATCTGAAAAAAACACTAATTAATAAATTATTTAAAAATTAATTTCATCCCGCGACCCCTAACGGGATAAGTGGTTGAAGATGGTTGGAGGGAAAATGAATTTCAGATGTTTATAAGTGCTTAGAACATTATGATAGTATATGATGACCATGCCCATGCTCTATTATGTCTCATAAGTTGCTGCAGAAATCTTTGGGGTGATACCATTTGGTATTTTTATTTGGTATAAGAGAAGAGTCTAGTTATCGACTTAGGGCCCTGTTGTGATGGGAGTACCAGGCAGAGTGTAGTGGGCAGGAGGGAGTGTAGACTTGTATGAGAGAGTTCAGGTAGGCAGGAGCTGTTTTTGTTTTGATTTGTAAGGAAGCAACATGGTTTTGAGTTTAATGCTTGCAGCAAGTGGGGGCCAGTGGAGGGGTATGAACAGCGGCGTGACATCTGCAGAGATTTGAATGTGCATGCCAGTTGTGAGTTGCAGTAGTCAATGTATGATATTACAAGAGCCTGTACCAGGAGTTGTGTTGCATGCTCTGACAGGCAGGTTCTGATCTTCCTGATGTTATAAGGGCAAATCGACACAACCGAGCAATTGAGGCTACGTGAACCTTAAAGCTTAACTGGTCATCAAACATGACTCCCAGATTCCGGGTAGACTTTGTTCTATGAGTTGGGTTGGTCCAAGCGGGATACTGATTTGTGGTTGTATAGACGGACTGGCTGGGATGACAATGAGCTCAGTCTTAGATAGGTTGAGCCGAAGGTGGTGTTCTTTAATCTATTTAGAGATATTGGCAAGGCATGACAAGATCTGTCCCAAGAATGTAGTGTCATCTGGCAGGAATGGTAGGAAGCATTGGGTATCAGCCGCATGAGTGGTATGAGAAACGAAGGAAGTGGATGATCGGATCAAGTGAATACTGAAAAGAGAAGGGGACCAAGCACTGACCCTTGAGGCATCCCTGTGGATAAGCAGTGCGGTTTGGACACTTCTACCTTCCAAGATACTCTAAAAGATCTCCCTGAGAGATAGGACATGAACCAGTGGAGGGCAGATCCAGAGATACCAGGGTTAGAGAGTGTAGAGAGGAGGATTTGGTGGTTCACTGTACAAAGGCAACTGACAGATCTAGCAGATCAAGAATGAGGGTTGACCAGCAGCTCTTGCTAAACATAGTGACTCTGTTACCAACAGTAGTGTAGTCTCGGTAAAGTGGCCACGATTAAAGAAAGACTGATTTGGGTCTAATAGGTTGTTGTTGGACAGAAATTCAGAGACTACAATAAAGATTGTGAGCTCAAGTATTTTTGACAGGAAGGCTAGAAGTGAAACCGGTCAGCTTGCATGAATGCAGTGGGGAACACACCCGTTACTAGCGAGGAGTTGATGTGTTGACAGCAGGGGTAAGTGTAGAACCCCTTAGGGGGTTTAAGAGGTTGCTGCACTCCCCATTCTCAGCTGACCACGTCAGTCCCAAGTCTCTAGTACTTTCTGTTCCAGAGATACACAGTTCAGTAAGGTCCAGCGTTGTTAGCAACCTTCAAGACCCCCTTATAGGGGTGTTTGAGAGGTTGCTGAACTCCCCGATCTCAGCTGAACACGCCAGTCTTGGCCGCAAGTCTGTAGGACTTTTGATTCCGGGAAAACACAATTCTCAGGGCCCCTGAAAACCCCCTAGTAGAACTTGGTCCCGACTCTCTACGACCTTCCGTTCCTGTAACCCTAACCCTAGGTCCACAATTCAGTAGGGGGTAAAAAGTGCAGTATCTCAGTCCAGAGTATAAGCAACCCTCATGACACCCTAATAAAGGACTTTCGATTCCCAAGATACAGGATTCAGTAGGGGGACTCAGTCTACATACACATATACTGGGATCACATTTTTGCCTGTAACTTTGAAACGAAAGGTCGGAGCAAGTTGAATACAACTTCCGTCTGTAGGAGGTCTGATGGTATTGGTCCAGCAGACAGGTAGTGGGCCCAAAGTCCAGCAAAAGCTTGGAGGCTTCATCCTTGGTCAGAGAGGAGATTAAGGTAAGTGACGTACTTTTAGCTGGTGGCAGCAGGCGAAGTTGGTCAGGTTCAAAGAACTGATTACTAATAGCCAAAACCTTATCGGTAAAGTATGAGGTGAACATGTCTGGAGCGAACAGAGTAGAGGTTGGAGAAGGTATAAAAAGTGGTCTTAGTAGTTTTTAACTGGACGAGAAAGATGCAAGTAGTTGTCTGCAAGACTGTGTCTGTAGCCTCATTTACACTAACAGCTTTATGACTACTAAACCTTTAAACCACTTTCATATTGTGGTTTTGAACTATGGCTAAATGCATGCTGCATATAGGCTACATATCCTCTTTTCTCAAAAAGGCAATTTGTTTTACAAAAACTCAAATCACAATTGACAATGTCTCAATTTTGAGTAAAAAAATGTGACAGGGGCAAAGTAACAAAGATGGGACATTTAATCAACTTGTTTTTCTTTTCTGTACATATTGTCCATTACATACACAATAAATGCATAAACAAAGGAGGTGAAGTTTGGTACTGTAGCTCGGGCTGTAGACTCTTCTTTGATGATGCACTTATCAGATCTTCAGGGATGCAAAACACAGTCGGTTTCTGCGAGAATGAAGAAACACAGCTATTAATATTCTACTAGACCATTCATTTACTAAATGCACTGTAATGACTTATTCAGCTTCAGTGTAAAAAATCATTAGAAATTATCAGCTGAAGGGGACAGAAAAATGTGGCCTTTCTTTGGCCGCTGACGGAGCTCTCATTCAGTCCCCAACACCAATCAGCACATCACAGACCTTTAAACTTAGAGCATCTAATCACTGATGTCTCTGATTACAGGTGACTCACCTCTGGACGGCCACCTTTTGGTTTTTACGCTAAAGCATGCAGCTCTGTATCAGAACGAGGTATGTCAGGGTAAAGAGTCGTCTTTGGTGAAGTGTTACGCAGGTCGGCTGCTGGAGTGCATAACGTTTTCAGCCTCTGTGAAAAGACCAATATTTGCCAGATTACTTGGTAGACCTCAAAGCATAAAAAAAGAAAATAGTGCCCCACTGAAAACCTAAAATTTCACTTCTGTAACATATTATATTTCCATCGGTCAGCTCAAATAGAACATGTATAAATAAAACATACAGTTCAGAGAAATACACTTGAAGGAAATTAAACCTCCTCTAGAGGAACTTGAAATGGAGTGCTTTAGATATACAGTATGCTAAACTAGCTTTCTGACTATTTAAGCTGCATGTAGGTTCGGTCAGAGAAAAGTTAAGGGATTGATCGTTTACAGCAAATGGTTACACTTATTAACTGAAATAACACAATGCTTTATTAACTTTATCTTTGGAAGTAAATCTTTATAACCAGACTATGCTGTGCTTTCAGTAGGCAGACTTACCTGTCTCACTGTTCCCGGGGTTACTGACATACTATAGAGAATCCACAGAGGAATCAGGACAACTGAAGAGAGAGCGAGAAATATCCCGATGGTATAACCCCACCAGGGATACTGATAGGTGTTGTTGTATTTCAGCGGGGTGAACTTGACCAGAGTCAACAACATTATTCCCTATTAAAGAAGAAGAGACATGCAAAGCACATCAGGACACATTTTTTTTTTTTCGTTTTGTTCTATTTTTCAGCTTAATGTCAGGTTCGACGTTGTCTCCTGAGTTTTACAGCTTATAGACACAACACACAATAAATTTACTTACCATACAGATGGATGGTGTGAAGAACGTCCAACAATATTTCATATATGACGAGGGGTAGTAGCCGATCATTTCCTTTATTTTATCGTAATAACGATGAATACCTTGTAGACAGACAGTCATTTTAGCTTTATCAGCATTTAAAGATCAAGCATCGGCCACTCAGCTACATACAATTTGAGGCTATAACTTATAATAATAGTGCATTACAGAGGAGAAATGTTTGCAAAGTGAATAAATAAATCATGTATCAAAGCAGTCTTGTTCACATAATTTGTAATATTTTGATGAAAACAACACTGACAATGCCACAACTCAAAGTCTAAATTACCAAGAAGTGGGACTGTTATTAATTCTGGCATCATTTAAAGGGGTACCGCTACTTTGCGGGTGTGTGTGTATATATATATATATATATATATATAGTGTTACTGTTACCTTATTTAATATACTGTACTTTCTTTTAAATCCACATTATTGAAAGCATACAGTGTGTCAGCCCCACCTCTGGTTGCCTTTGGTTAAAATTATTTTGTTGCTCACCAAATATCCATCCCACACAGATGGACTCCAAAATGGCAAAAAGCATGATTGGTATTCCACTGCAAGCATAGTAGTCAAACAGCAGAAATACATAAAGTCCTCCCTACGGCACATAACAGAGAAGAAAGAGAAAAGATTGTTTTGTTCACAGTCAAAATATATACAGTATATGTAATATTTGATACGGAGGAAGACACTCAATGACAGACAGGTGCAGTATTTCATAACAGGTTAAACAAACTCTTACCTCAGTCACCATGAACAGGCCAATAAGTAAGGATACACCACAGATCACCAGTAGAAGTAGTTTACGTCGATGACCAGTGAAAAAGAAGGATGGATGCATGTCTGATATGGATGTCACCAAGCTTTCTAGACACACAAACTGTGGGTAAAAGATTAGTGTTACATTTATATTTTCTACATTGATTCTTCATCTCAGAGCAAGATGGTCGCTGGTTTGAATCCAGCTTGGAGCTCTCCTGTCTGGAGTTTACATTTCTCCCCATGTTAGCGTGGGATTTCTCCGGGTTCTCCAGCTTCCTCCCACAGTCCAAAGACATGCAGGTTAACTGATGACTCTAAATTCCCCGTAGGTGTGAATGTGAGCGTGAATGGTCTTCTGTTTCTGTGTGTCAGCCTTGCGATGGACTGGCGACCTGTCCAGGGCGTACCCTGCCTTCGCCCAGTGTCAGCTGGGATTGGCTTCAGCCCTCCCACGACCCCGAATGTGATAAGTGGTTGCAGATGGATGATGGATGAGGGACACTGACACTTACAATTAATTCAGTTAGGCACTATAACATCTTCAGTGGTTTTTCATTACCTTGAACAAACAAGGCAGTATATATTCAGTCTAAATGATTTCTGCAATTAAACCTGATTATGTATTTTTTGTATCTGGTTTTTAATGTCTTCTATGCCATGGCTGGTCACATAGTGGAACTCACAAGTTCCACTATTGACATTTAAAGTTGAAGAAAGTGGAGAAATGGATTGAAGTTGCCTTTCCATGTGGTGATTTGCTGATAATTCAAAGCACACGAACACATATTTTAGATACAAGTGAATATAACACTTTACCTGACTGTCCAGTCCAAGGAAGATTATCATAATGAAGAAGAAGGCAGCCCAGAGTTGTGGTAAAGGCATCATGGCTACTGCCCGAGGATAGGCAATGAATGCCAGGCCAGGACCTGCAAGTGGTCCAAAATAGTTAGCAAAATAGGTTAGACATTAGACTCTTACAGGTTATAATCTGTTTGTAGTAATAGGGCCATCTGGGCATTTCAAAACTTTGTGCTCCTAAAAAGTCACAGCTCTAGAGCAGCAAAATGAAAATACATCTTTCTCACATTGCACAACAATTATGTGACCTTCTGAATTTCATAACTGTGTGAAATCTGAAAATTATTCAGTTTATCTGACTTGAGACTCTTTGTTTAACCAAAATAACTTCACCCCAGATCAAGGAATCAAATGGCTGTGTTGCTGATGAGCCATAGCCTAACCTACTTTGGTCCAGTAGCCTACCCCAGCAAGAAAAAGAGTTTGACCAAGTATCCCAAGGCCAGCTACAATTTGACACCTTCTTACCCCACAAACAATTGTTTAAGAAGAGAGTCTCTTTTTGTCCCACAATGGGGAAATTAATTTCACTCTGTTAAACTATACATGGTCATGCAGACCTGAAACACATATACAGCATTAATGGAGAGATGTAGAGTGAGGGGGTCTGACAAGCGCCCCGAGCAGTTGGGGGTTTGGTGCCTTGCTCAGGGGCACCTCGGCAGTGCCCAAGAGGTAAACTGGCACCTCTCCAGCTCCAGTTCACCTCAGTTTTTGGTCCATGTCGGGACTTGAACCGGTGACCCTCCGGTTCCCAAGCCAACTCCCTACAGACTGAGCTACTGCCGCCCCTTTAGTGGGCATCACATCCCGCTGAAGGCCGTGGGACAAACATCGGAGCAGAAGCGAAATTTGGACCTGCAGGGAACTGACGGACAGGACAATTTCATCTGCTGATGTCATGACAAGTCTGTGTCTGATGACTCTCTGAATTATAATATCTAAATTCATAGGTTAATCTGAAACAAGCCTATTTCTCTCCACTATCTTCTTTGAAACAGCTGCCTTTATCACTCAAAAATCCATTTCGTTCTTTAATTTTATGTCGATGTTCTTCCAGAGGAAAAAATATAAATCTTCTTTTATAGCCAAACGTTGTCTGGTACATTTGTTTCAAAGCAGAAACTTAGATCGATGCTTTCACAACTTACTGGTGGTGCCCCATCAATTATCAAGTGCAATTAATTAAGTAATTACTCAACTACACTACAGAGACCCTGTATTTTCTCTTTTCCTCTCATTGTATTTCTGTGAATGTTCTCATTCATCCAGGTCATATTCATTCTGGCAACAACTGAATCGAAGGCAACTGGACTTAGATTTGTCTCTGAGGACGTTTCGCCCCTTATCCAAGTAGCTTCATCAGTCAGACTAATGGGGACTAGTCAGACTGTAGCGTTACGAACTGATGAAGCCACTTGGATAAGGGGCGAAATGTCATTGTATTGTGTTTCTACATTGTTCGTGGCTCCTCTGAGTATCAGCAAAGAGCCTCCAAGTCCCATGTGGGGGTGTAGCCCCCCCACCTATAACATGATACAGGCTGTACAGCCCGTTTAGGTCTTCAAACACAGACGCTTTGTCACGCCCCTCGACGTCTGACACCGAGGCACAAGTCCCCCTCTGCAGCTCTGTCAGACACAAAGCGGCCATATTTGGTAGATAAACACAGGTTGGTTGTCTTCATGTATTTGTGTGCTTCAGTTTATCCACTGTTCCTCCGTCTCCTCCGACGTGTGTCGAGTGGCTGCTGTGTGTCGCTTTGTGTTTTCGAACGCAACCGCCATGAAACAATCACAACATAACGTCTTATTTCTCCAGTTCACTGCTTTGTTCTCATTAACGCTGTGCACAACATTTGCTACTATCTACTGAATACAGTTGTGCTCAAAAGTTTACATACCCTGGCAGAATTTATGATTTCTTGGCCATTTTTCAGAGAATATGAATAATAACACAGAAACTTTTTTTTCCCCACTCATAGGTAGTGTAGTGAGTGAAGCCATTTATTGTCAAACAACTGCGTTTACTCTTTTCAAATTATAATGACAACAGAAACTTCCCAAATGACCCTGATCTAAAGTTTACATACACCAGTTATTAATACCTTGTATTGCCCCCTTTAACATTAATGACAGCCTGAAGTCTCTTGTGGAAGTTGTGGATGAGCTCCTTTATTTTCTCTGATGGTAAAGCAGCTCATTCTTCCTGGCAAAAAGCCTCCAGTTCCTGTAGGTTCTTGGGCTGTCTTGCATGAACTGCATGTTTGAGATCTCCCCAGAGTGGCTCAATGATACTGAAGTCAGGAGGCTGAGATGGCCACTCCAGAACCTTCACTTTATTCTGGTGTAACCAATGACAGGTGGACTTGGCCTTGTGTTTTGGATCGTTGTCGTGTTGGAGCGTCCAAGTACGTCCCATGTGCAGCTTCCGGGCTGATGAGTGCACATTTTCCTCCAGTATTTTCTTAGCTCAGTCTGTAGGGAGTTGGCTTGGGAACCGGAGGGTCACCAGTTCAAGTCCCAACATGGACCAAAAAACTGAGTGTGAACTGGTAGCTGGAGAGGTGCCAGTTTACCTCTTGGGCACTGCCGAGGTGCCCCTGAGCAAGGCACCAAACCCCCAACTGCTTGGGGCGCTTGTCAGGAGCAGCCCCCTCACTCTGACATCTCTCCATTAATGCATGTATGTGTGTTTCAGGTCTGCATGTACCATGTATAAGTTAAAAAAACAACAGAGTGTAAATTGAATTTCCCCACTGTGGGACTAATAAAGGCTGATCTTCTTCTTCTTCTTCTTCTAACATGCTGCATTCATCTTGCCAACACACATCCCCAAAACATCAGCGATCCGCCTCCGTGTTTCCCAGTGGGAACGATGTCTGTTCATCATAGGCCTTGTTGACTCCTCTCCAAATGTAGTGTTTCTGGTTGGTTGGTTGACTTGGTGGTTGTGGTTGGTTTACTGTGGTTGGTTTACTTTGTGGCATTTGCGTTGTAATGGCTTTCTTTTGGCGACTCGACCATGCAGCCCATTTTTCTTCAAGTGCCTCCGTATTGTGCATCTTGAAACAGCCACACCACATTTTTTCATAGAGTCTTGTATCTCAGCTGAAGTTTGTGGAAATTTGTGGGTTTTTATTTGCATCCCTAACAATTTTCCTGGCAGTTGTTGGTCTACCTGACCGTGGTTTGGTTTCAACAGAATCCCTCACTTTTGAGTTTGAACACTGCTGATTGGCATTCTCAGTTCCTTGGATATCTTTTTATATCCCTTTCCTGTTTTATACGGCTCTATTACCTTTTCCTGTAGATGCTTTGACAGCTCTTTTGCTTTCCCCATGACTCAGAATCCAGAAACGTCAGTGCAGCACTGGATGAAAGATGCGAGTCTGTCGGGAGCACAGAAACTCAAAGAGCTTTTGAGCACACACATTGATTACAAGTGAACAGGTTACAGGGGAGGATGGTTACCTTTAGCTGCCATTCAAACCTTTTTGTGTCAGCTTGTGTGCATGTTATCAGGCCAAAATCACCAGGGGATGTAAACTTTAGATCAGGGTCATTTGGGAAGTTTCTGTTGTCATTATGATTTAAAATTGCGTTGGTGGTATAGTGGTTAGCATAGCTGCCTTCCAAGCAGTTGACCCGGGTTCGATTCCCGGCCAACGCATTGTTTTGGGGGCGGCAGTAGCTCAGTCTGTAGGGAGTTGGCTTGGGAACCGGAGGGTCACCGGTTCAAGTCCCGACATGGACCAAAAACTGAGTGTGAACTGGTAGCTGGAGAGGTGCCAGTTTACCTCTTGGGCACTGCCGAGGTGCCCCTGAGCAAGGCACCAAACCCCCAACTGCTCGGGGCGCTTGTCAGGAGCAGCCCCCTCACTCTGACATCTCTCCATTAATGCATGTATGTGTGTGTTTCAGGTCTGCATGTACCATGTATGAGTTTAACAGAGTGTAAATTGAATTTCCCCATTGTGGGACTAATAAAGGTAGAATAAAAAAAAAAAAAAAAAAAAAAAAATCAAAAAAATCAAAAAAGAGTAAACACAGTTGTTTGACAATAAATGGCTTCACCCAAACACTAACCATGAGTGGAAAAAAAGTTTTTGTGTTATCATTCATTTTCTCTGAAAAATGGCCAAGAAATCATAAATTCTGCCAGGGTACATAAACTTTTCAGCACAACTGTATAAGGGATTAGATAGTTTAGCAACTAAAGAGAAAGATATTTGTCTTAGGAGTTAGTGGGAAACAAAACAGCTTCTACCTGCTTCATGAGTCAATTGCTTGCCGACAAGATCACTAAACAAACTTAAACATTGAAAGAATGTCAGAGTTTTATTTACAGCTTGTTTCTGTTGCCCTCAAGGGTAATGAACGTTGTTAATGGGGAATCCTCATAAGTATTCTACATGTACAAGGATAAAAGTGTGGCCTTGTTCATTACTGTTTTAGGACCCAGCACCTGGCAGCACATAATACTGTCAGGACATAACATCAGAGGTCAAGTTTTTACAGTTTCATTTAGGCTTTGCAAACTTTGCAGTAAATGCAAGTAAACAAAAACATGTGCAGTCGATATATCTACGGTTTTTCATAGGAACACAGCAAAGCTAACATACAACACAGTGTTTGTCTAAGCGTCCATACCTGATTCAGCTACCGCTGAGATGTCAACACCCAACTCATACGACATGAAGCCGAGGACAGAGAAGACTGCAAAGCCAGCAACAAAGCTGGTTAAACTGTTTAGTGTGCACAGGGCAAAAGTGTCTCTGAAAATTAAAAAAAAAAGATGATTACGTATTGTATCCTATGTCACATAAACAGTTAAAAACAAAGTATAGAATAAGATTCATTTTCCTTACTTGTAGCAGTTGTTGTTGTATTTGTTGTAGCTTCCCAAAGATGGTGTAGAGCCAACACAGACACACATGGAGAAGAATACCTGGCTCCCAGCATCCATCCACACCTTAAAACAGTTAAATGAGCTGTGACTGCTGTTACATGTGTATTTTTTCATTTATTTGATTTTTAATAAATCCAGTTCACATTTCTGGTCATTATGTTTGGTATTTATGTTTACATGGTTCACCGATTCTAACTGAGTCTGCCTCAGTCCTGTTTTGCCAAGTCTGCCTCTTTAACCGTCCTTTCAGCCACATTCCCACTTCCCCAGGCCCCTGCATTTCTTAGCAACTCAAAAGCATGCTATTCTCCACCCATCCACCAGATGTCCTCAGACATTCCCGTCAGTCACCTGTCTCCTACAAACACCCTGTTCACCTTTCCCCAATTACCTCCCACAGCATTTATACCAGCTCATCTCCTGGCTCTACCACTTCTGTTTGGACTTTAACCCCTCACCTGTAAACATGTCTATCATCACCCTGCCGATAAATCACTGAACTCTTCCTGCCCACATGTCTGCATTTGGGTCCTTTTAACTTGCTTCCTCGTGCACACTAACTTTACAGCTCATTCTAAAATGAAAAGAAACCATATCCAGACGCTATCCTGCCCAGGTCTCCAGGAACCCTGCTGGGCTGTGAGTGCCGTTGTGGTTGACCTTGGTATTGTGGCATGTGACGCATACTGGCCCAAAGGAAAAAGTCCCTAATGCACACGCTCTCTACCAGCTGGACCAGGGAAGAACTGTAGCATGCATGCTTTATGGGCACGAAGCTCAGAAGCCCGAGGACATCAAGTGACTTGGGAAACTTTGATGGGAATAAATAATAAATGGGATGTTATTTTGGAACACAGTATCTAGCTCTCATCTTACATCCTCAGCTCTACCTGGTGGTGCCTAGCTGTTACAGCAGTTACTACTAAAACTACTACTACTTAAACCTGTCCACATCCATTTTCAGTTTATCATCTTTGCTGTATGCATTTCCGTTACCCGTGACCTGCCTATCTCTCGACCTGTAAGTAATTTTCAATAAATCACTGAATTGATCCTGCTGCCTCCTCATCTGTTTCAAGTGTGTCTAGGTCCTTCCCCTGCTGATGAAATTCTTACCTATTATTAGTTTAGTAGGCTGCTGCTAGCCCACAAACATTGGAAAGACGTGTGTTGATAAGGCCTATTCAATAGCTTGATAACAGTCAGATCAGGTGCAATCGTGACGAACCTCACCTGAGGGTCAGCCAGACGGGTCGGATCAGGAGAAAGGTAATATTGAATTCCATCTGCAGCTCCTGGTAATGTCAGCCCACGGATCAGCAACACAATCAGCATCACGTAGGGAAAAGTGGCCGTGAAGTAGACGACCTGAGAGAGAAGCATCAATACATGCTGGATTCATTGATGGTAAATTTACACATCGAGGTTCAGGTTTTTTTTTTTTTTTTTTTGATATTCTTTATTTATGAACATTTTCATGGTCCATATAATAAAACAAACATGAGCATTTCTTTTAGCAAAATTAAATATGGACCTAATCAAATACATAGTATTAATAAACAAAACAAATCAACACAATTATTAGAACTTGAACATAGGGGCGATCCTTTCCCACACTTCACACCCAAAAATAATATTACAAAATGAAAAAGAAATATTTGTAAATGACCTCCATCTTGTTTTACACAAATGATGGTCGCACCGGTACAATATAAGTTAGCCATTTCTCCCATCTTTTTAGAAATATACCTTGTTGCAACCTTACGGCGAAAGTAATCCTTTCCATCCTAAATATATCATAAATTATATCAATCCATTCATTAAAAGTAGGCGGTTCTGGCTTTAGCCACTTTCTTGTGATGGCTTTCCTCCCAGCTGCACTCAAAATCCGAAATAGGTGTTTGTCTTGAGTAGGAACATTTTCTGATTTCAGTCCACCCAAGTACAAAGTTATTAGGTTAAATGGAATGACCTGTTGAAGTACTGTTTGCATAACCTTATGCACCTCCTGCCAAAAAGGGATCAACAATGGGCAAGACCAGAATATGTGATAGTGATTTGCTTCAGAATAACCACACTGTCTCCAACAATCTGAGGAGTTAGTTTTATATCTCCTCTGGGTCGGAGTAATAAAATACCTGATTAGATTTTTCCAACAGAACTCCCTCCATACATTTGAGCTTGATGTTTTCCATTGGGATTCACATAGATATTCCCAATCTTCCTCATCTAAGGTCAAACTTCCCTCTCTTTCCCATTTTTGTTTTATGTACCCAGTACCTCCTTTTATCTGTTGCAGTCCCTTATAAAGCCTTGAGATGGTTTTTTGATTATTAAACAACACATAGGCATCTATAAATACTTTTAATAATGCATTGTCCAATTGCTCATGTTTATTCAACTTCATCAAATGCTCAATGTAGTCCCGTATTTGGAAAAATCGAAAAAAATCTTCGTTATTCAAACCATTCTGCTCCTTCAGAATTTGAAAACTTTTTATTGATCCTCGATGTAAGAAGGTACAGTATGCAGTAAGGCCTTTAGCCATCCATCCTTTATATCTTGCATCCCACCTATTAGGTAGAAATTCTGGGTCATATGTATACCATCTCAAAACCTTTACCGCGTCTTTCAGATTATTGTGAGTTATTACCTTGCTCCATACCTTCAAAGATAATCTAATCCATGGATTGCCTAAAGTAATCAAGTTATTCATCAAGTCCTTATCCCCAATTGCTGCTTGAATTGGAAACTCCTCTATTTCAGCCATTTCCATTTCTTTCCATCTAGCACAGTATTCTGGATTGCACCAACAGATCAAAGGTCTCAGTTGAGAGGCTATGTAATAGTTTTTTAGACACGGGAGAGCAAACCCACCTTTGTTTTTCTCTAATTGTAAACTCTGGTATCGAATTCTTGGTCTATGTCCTTTCCAAATGTACCTCGAAATAAGTTTGTCCCATTCCTGAAACTGTTGGTCTGATATATCCAGTGGAAGAGACTGGAAAAAATATAGCAACTTTGGCAAAATGACCATTTTTACAGATTCAATCCGAGATCCGAAATTTAAAAAAGGTATCAAATCCCATCTCCGTATATCGTCTTTGATCCGTTTAGTCAGAGGTGAGTAGTTAACAGTAAACAGGTCTGATAAGTCTCTCGGTATAATAACCCCCAGGTAACTCATTGTTTCTGCTTCCCACTGCAGTGGGAACCTTTCCCTCATTTTTTTTGATGGATTGTACAGAAACCTGAGAATTTGTGTCTTGGAGACATTCAGTTTATATCCAGAAAAGGAACCAAATTCTTCCAATACCGAGAATAAATGGGTAAGAGACTTTTCTGGGTTGGACAAATATATTAATACGTCATCTGCAAAAAATGAAATTTTCTGTTCCCCTCTTTTCATGTCAATTCCTTTGATATCTTTATTCTGAATTATCCACCGACTCAGAGGTTCGATGAAAATCGCAAACAGAAGGGGGCTGATTGGACAGCCCTGTCTTGTTCCCCGTTCTAATGTAAATGGGTTTGATATCGCTCCATTAATCTTTGTCCTTGCCCTTGGGTTCGAGGTTCAGGTTTTAATGTGTTTTAAGTTCTATAAACACCCTGTTGATAGCAAGTGTAAACATCTCACCTTTCCTGACGTCTTGATTCCTTTCCAGACACAGAAGTAACAGATGATCCAGCTTAGCAGAAGACATCCAGCCAGGTCCCAGCGGATACTGCCCATCTCCTCAATTCCCCCAGACAAACCCAGGACTCTCCTCCTGTGTGCAGAGGAAAAATTATGGTTAATTTTTATGACGTTGTCTTTACTCTTTTTATGGCAATTTCGGTAATATGAATACTTACTGCCAGTATTCTTTAACTGAAGACGTTGCATTTTCATTGATGTGGCCATAAACTGAATCATTATGACCAATGCAGTTCTCTTGCAGTCAAAGAATAAAAAATAATAAGTTAGAGTGTGCTACTCTTGAACAGTCCATAACGAACACCATGTTCGACCATAAGCTGCTCTTAAATATACATGGTAACAGAGCGCCCTAGTCCGACGGTCCGTGATTGATTTTGTGATTGTATCATCTGATCTGAAGCCATATGTTTTGGACACTCGGCTAAAGAGTGGGGTGAAGCTATTGAGTGATCACCATCTGGTGGTGAGTTGGGTCAGAGGGTGGGGGAAGACTTTGGACAGACCTGGTAAGCCCAAACGGTTAGTGCTGGTGAACTGGAATTTATCACTATGAGAGAATTTAAATCCATACTACTTGTATTGTTTGTCTTTATTGTTGTAACAACATTTTCTGCTGCCCTCTTGGCCAGGTCACTCTTGGAAAAGAGATTTTAATCTCAATGAGTTTTTCACCTGGTTAAATAAAGGACAAAAAATAAATAAATAAATAAAATTGCCTACGCCAGGTAAGGAATGAGTCCTTACCCCAAGTGAAGAAGTTCAAGTACCTCGGGATCTTGTTCGCAGGTGAAGGGGCAATGGAACATGAGAGAGAGGCGGTACTGCACTCGCTTTACCGCACAGTTTCTCTCACCTACTGATATGAGGGCTGGGTCATGACAGAAGAAGTGCATCGCAGGAACAAGTGACGAAAATGGGTTTTCACTGGAGAGTGGCTGGCGTCTCCCTTAGACATAGAGCAAGAAGCTCGGCCATCCATGAAGGACTCAGAATAGAGCTCCTGCTCCTTTGCTTTGAAAGGAGCAAGTTGAGGTGGTTATGGTATCTAGTAAGGATGCCCCCAGGCATGACCTGCTGGGAGGAGGCCACAGGGAACACCCAGGACTAGGTGGAGAGATTATATCTCCATACCGGCCTGGGAACACCTCGGGATAGCCCAGTCAGAGCTGGTTAATGTGGCCAGGGAAAGGGAAGTTTGAGGTCCCCTGCTGGAGCTGTTGCCCCCTGACCCAACTCCAGATAAGTGACAAACTACAGTCATTTGTCACCATTGACTGTAATACTAATACCTACAGTAAGAAGAAGAAGAAGATAGTCCTTTATTCGTCCCACTAGGGGAAATTCAATTTTTACACTCTGTTGTTTTTTACTTATACACGGTACATGCAGACCCGGGACACACACATGCACAAACAGGACCCATATACATGCATCAAATGGAGAGATGTCAGAGTGAGGGGGCTGCTCCTGACAAGAGCGCCCCCCAAGCAGTTGGGGGTTTGGTGCCTTGCTCAGGGGCACCTCGGCAGTGCCCAAGAGGTAAACTGGCACCTCTCCAGCTACCAGTTCACACTCAGTTCTTGGTCATGTCGGGACTTGAACCGGTGACCCTCCGATTCCCAAGCCAACTCCCTACAGACTGAGCTACTGCCGCCCCCATGGCCCCAAGGCCATGGCACCATTATAATGCAGATGTGTACCTGTGTTCCAGGTGTTGTTGCAGCTGGCCCAGGGGAGAACAGTGTGGAACGAGGAGAAGAGGTAGAAGAAGGCCCAAGCCAGGATGACGATATAATAAACCACACTGTATATCATAATCACCTGATTGCCGTAGCCTAAACCTGTTGACACAAACAGGGTCAAATTTCAACATCAGATACACACCAGTAACATAACAAGTATTTTAAATACTACATGCACTGTATTGAATATCAGGTAGCAGTACCTTCAAATAAAGGACATATTTTCCTCCAACATGTGATTCCACCCTGGCCAGTTAACTGTCCCACAGATACCTCCAGAAAGAAGATGGGGATCCCACAGGTGATCAGGAAAAAAACATAAGGGACCAAGAAAGCTCCTAAAGGGAAGAATTTAGTGAATTAGTGAGAAAAATACAAACAAAAGGTTTCTTCCAGTCTGTTCTCATCTAACCTTCTGCTGTATGAACATGAGACTTTTACCATGAGACTTTAAACCGTGCTCTCACTGTACCTCCTCCATTTTTGAAGCACAGATATGGAAATCTCCAAACGTTGCCCAGACCGATGATTTGTCCAACTATTGATAAAATGAACTCCCTCTTGTTGTCCCACTGGCCTCTCTCGTCACACTTTGCTGGAGCATGATTTGGATTGTTGTGATCTTTCATCAGACTCCTCTCTGGATCACTTGATGGCTCCATCGGGACTCGTCTGCTGCGTTGAAAGTGATGACAATTTATTCATTTATATTCTAAAGAAGAAGAAGAAGATATTCCTTTATTAGTCCCACAGTGGGGAAATTCAATTTTCTAAGTGCAATACCTCTTTCAAAAAAGATGTTTTATGTCTTTAAAGCAATAAAGACATCTAAAACTCAAGTAAATCATCTACTGAATCCTTATTTCAAACAGCACCTATATGTGGAAAATGGCATGCTGTGAAGAAGTGGTTTAAGCTGGAAGGTCATAAAAGACAGATAACAGTGAAAGCAGACAGGGAAAGGAGGGAAGAGGAAACACCCCCACTGGCTCCCCCATTAACTGAAGAACCGCCACCCTATGGGCCAAATAAGACAAACCCAACAACAGGGCTGTATCCAGTATTGCAGCAAGATCCAGAAGGAAATAGCGTAGCGGTAAGAAGGGAACTAGAAGGAAAGTTTGGGTTGAAACCGGGGGTATTACAAGCAAAGTAAGGAGAAAATAGTAGTGGATTGGATAAAGTGGGCAGAGGGGGGGGGAGGGAAGGGAAGGATTGAAGAGGAAAAAGAGACTAAAACAGAAACAAACAACACGTCGGAAGAGCAGTTAGACCTCAACACGTTTCAAAGACAAGATAAACAGATATTCAAAGAAACTCTTACAAAGGAGGCCATAAAATCCACACACAAGAGAAAATGATGACAAAACGCAGCGCCATGAGCTCACTGAAAAAGAGCGGTGAGACGCAGCACGGTTAGAGAAAAGGCATCGGGACGAATAAAGAGGGATACAAGGAAGCGTTTGCCCTCGAGAGCTCTGAAACCAGAACGAGGGAGGCACAGCAGCCCTGCCATGTCACATGGCAAAAAAAGAAACGGGAACCCTCCATCATCAGCTCCTCTTTGCATAATCGAGGACACCTCGGAGCCAGGTGGCACATTCAAGCTCAGCACTAAGTGATACCTGAAAAAGTTGAACCTTTCTCCAGAGCCCTCTCAGGCCAAGTATATGTGGAACAACAAGAAACAAAGAAAAAAATGGAAGAAGAACGGAGGAACCGAGCCAGAGGAGTTACACATCCATCGAACCCAAGTGGGAAAACGTCTCATGATGTCCCACCATAAAAAAAAAAATGAGAAACAAAACCAGAGATACCTAAATGAGACACCAGAGGACAGTATGAACCCCACCTCAATGTTCCCTTTGATAGAGCTAAAACAAGGACAAACCCCATATCCTTTATGGACATGTTTAGACTAGCCTCACTGACGGAGCAAACACCTGGATCACAGCAGTTGAAGAACGAACAGCTGGACTGCGATTAGCGCTGGGAGATGTCAAAGCCTTACTCATGCACGTAGCAGAAAAGTACATCGCAGAAAAATTTTTGAAGGTGCTTTGTTATGTCAAGCTACAATAGGGCATACAGTCGACCATATAGGATTTGACGGTTATCGCACCCGGATACGGGCATAATCAAGACAGCACTATCCTGAAAAGATGGGGGCGCTGAAAGAAGAAGAATACCCATCCAAATAGCTGCACAATTTCCAGCACATGGAAAGATGACAGAGGAGGTGCCAGGAATGTTAATGACACCACGAAAAGCCATTCAAACTGATGGTGAAGAAATCCAGTCCAGTGGAATGTCTCTACCATCACTATCTCCGAGGAAATGGCAGCGGAGGCGTCTATGGCCACGGTCAAGGCAGAGGTAGAGGTGTGTCCAGAGGACGAGAAGCACCGAACACAAGGTGCCCTCAGAGGAAGACCTGACGAGTCACGTTGAGGGGAAATAGAGACTTGGACGAGGTGTACAAAGCAGGAAACGAGAGGGAGACAGTGAAGAAAAACAGAAAAGGGACCACAGTCCAGAAGGAAGATGAAACTTGTTCGGGGTTCTGACATGAATGTCTATAATAAATGCAGTTTAGATGATGTCTTCAGCTACCTAAATCCTGATACTGTTGGTCACTTTGTTTGTTCTTTTCACAAAATGGCAACTTTGTTTTTTTCATGACCCGTCCCATTATGTTTACTGTAGCACAATCTATGCATTAGCTATGATTATGTAGCATGTATCTCATATTATATCAAGTCATATATTTGTCTATACTTGTTTTAATCATGAAAAACAACATAAACCTTGGCAAGCTGCCTCGACCATGATTCTCAGGCTGGTAAATGTAAATATGTGACTAATTTGCATGTGTGATCACTGAGGTAATTCTTTTGACTTTTCCTCGCCTCGTCTGCATGATGATGGGACAGGCAAAATACTGAATAAAACAATACAAGTCTCTTTAAATGATACGTTTAATATAGGTGTAACACTTATAACAGCACGCTCTTATTAGCAGTGTCTCAGTGCAACAGTTTGAAGGAACAGAAAACAGTAAATATGTCCAGATTGTTTTCAGAGAATGAAAACATTAATGCAGCCTTAAAGTCAAACGGCACTTCTGAGAGACTTAGTTCATTACAGACAAGTTCAGCATCACTCCTTTGTCCACATGCAACACAAAAACAGTACCACAAAGCAGATTTGTAACAATGAAGCTGAGAAACTTTGTGTTAATTTTGTTTTTCCAAATTAATGACTAAAAACTGACAGAACTAAATGAATGACAGTGAATCTGTACAGCCGGCACCACGACTGAATGTCAAGGCCTGAAAGCTTCAAGGTTTAATTGCAGTCTCTGTGGCCTATCTACGCCTTTCGTATGCTCAAAAATATATCTGTGAGAAAGAAAAAAGTTGTACCAACCTTTCAATGTCAAAAGAAACAGATCTTGTGTTAACAGAGACAGATACTATGCAGGCAGTGACTGACCGGGCTGCATGTTAGTTACAGCTAATCCACTAAGTGTCAGCAGTGCATGGCTGATATCACCCCACCTCACGCTGGTAAGTACCTCACTGTTTGTGTATTCTCAAAAGAAGAAAGGTAAACAACACAAACGATCAATATTTATTCTAAAAACCTCCTTCTAAATCCTTCCTGCCTACATGTTAATGAAGACATGAGCCAACTCATCGGGATGCACCCAGAACAGAAAATAGCCTGAAGTGTTGACATTGTTTGCTTTCTCAACTGTGTCTTCAACTGTTTCATCTGAGATCTTTTGGCTTTAAAGTCTTTGAATACTTACTGTATTTATTAAAAGTCAGTTTTTCACATTTAAAACCAGCGTCATTGCGCCGCAGCAGGTTATGGTATTTCCACTCAACCCTGTCAAAAGCCTTCTCGGCATCAAGCGAAATCACTACTTCAGGATACTCAGGCCAGTTCAAGTGGACAACATTAAATAGTTTGCTTAAGTTAGAATATGAATATTGGCCCCGGATAACACCAGTCTGGTCAGGCGAAATAATATTTGGAATAACACACTCCAGACCTTGGATAGCACTTTAAAATCTACATTCATTAAGGAAATAGGTCGGTTCAATGTGCACAACGTTGGGTCTTTGTCTTTCTTAGCTAAGAGAGAAACGGAGGCCTGTCTCAAAGTCAAGGGAAGACCTCCCAAAGGAAGTGCCTCTTTATACTTTGCATGAAGAAGTGGAGCCAATTTAAGGAGAAAGTTCTCATAAAATTCAGCTGTAAAGCCATCAGGGCCAGGCGATGTGTTGTTTTACATAGAATTAATGGCCGTAATGATTTCAGAGGTTGAGATTAAGATTGGAGTTGTGTTCCTCTGACACTGTGGGAATAGTCAAGATGTATAGAGATAAGAATAAGATTGTAAAAAAGCCAAATTTATGTCATCATGGTCCGTCAACATGCCTCCAGTGTTTGACTGGATCTGTGTGGTTGAGCGAGCCGTTGCTTCCTCGCGAGCTTGCATTGCTAATAGCCTGCTCGCTTTATCCCCAAATTCATAAACCTTATGTCAGGATTTCAAGATGAGTCATGTTGCTTCATCAGAGGATAAAAGCTGCAGTTTTAAGCTCTCTTTATAGAGATCAGGCGTTGGGGATTGGGCATAAATTCATTAACTCAATATCAATATTTTTTTCAGGATATATCAATAAATTTGGATTGTTTGTCTCTTTTCGCTCTGGCAGAGTAGCTAGTGATGTGACCTCGAAGATACACTTTAAGAGTCTCCCATAATGAGGCTCGTGATATTTCTGGGGATGCATTTGTCTCCAAGAAAAACTGTACTTGGGTTGAGATAAGTTGTACAAACTTGTCCTCTGATAGGAGGAGAGGGTTGAGTCTCCAGATTCTGATTGGGGGGACGGTTAGGAAGGTCCAGGTCGAAATTACCAGCACTATGATCGGAAATAACAATACTGGTGTAGGAGCAAGTCTTAATTTTAGGCAGCAGTCTATAATCAAGTAGAAAATAATCAATGCGTGTAAAGGTATGATATATGTTTGAAAAAAAGGAGTAAGCTCTAGTCTGGGGGAACTTAAACCTCCAGATGCCCTGAAAGACCACAATTAACAATTACAATCACAATTAACGCCCATTAGGATCACTTATAATTTCTTCAGAGAGAGATGAAATGTTTTTGTTTATTAATCTAGCCGCATTAAACGTGGAATGGAACACCTGACCAACCCACTTCCCTTTAAGTAAGGTCACGCTGTCATTACGCAGGTGAGTTTCTTGTAAGAATGCCACATCTACATCTATAACACTTATTATTGATTTAACATTCCAGGATATAAACTTGGTTAGAATGAAGCTGTTTAGCATTGGCAGAGAATTTTGGCAAATGTCACTTTGGTGCTGCTCATCCCGCAAATGCATAGTCATTACAAGTTGGACGTCATTGTGATGGTACAGTAAATACAATACAAATACAATGCCAATTAACACTATTACAACAGAGCAACAATTCATTAAACACAAAAAAAAAAAAATCCGACTACATTTCTGCACAAATGCACAACTTCCACTGTACATTCACTTGAAATTTCCAAAACTAAAATAACTCTGTTTTCTGTGTATGTGTCCATAGGGTGAAAAAATTAATTTATAGTACAATTTACTAATTTGTGCGCCTATAATTAGTTCCCTCAATTTAATTAAATTGTTCCCACGTTTTGATTACTGTAATTTGTTAATAAGACAGTAATTTGTTGCCCCAATTTACTTAAAATGTCCTCACGTTTTAGTTTGTGCGCACAAAGTAGGGGTGTAAGAGAACCGATACTTCGGTACCGGATCGATTCACAAATTCTAAAAACGTGGCGGTACTGTTTAACTACAGAACGGAAAGGTACCGTGATGGAAATAGAGAACCGTAGTTATCCGCTTTCTTGGCATCTCATGCTTCCGTGACTATCGATTATTGATCCTTTCAGATAGTTACACGTACACAATGACGCATACGCTGTATCGTGTTTCAGTTTGACTGGGAACCGGCTAAGACAGGCGCTGAACAGCATGGTGCTACTAAACCTGATGGGTGCACCCTATGTTTCCCCTGATAATTAAACACCGTGAACAACGAATCTGTGTTAAAGTCTGCACAAGAAGAGTTAGTAACGTTACCTGTTAGCATCAGGCGGGCAGCACAGTCCTGCTTAGATAAAAAGCGGAAACGCTAACGCTTACGGAGGTGCCATTGAGTTACTATTGTGAGGCATTCGCGGTCTGCTCAGCAAAACCACGATTGGGTGACGGTACATCACAACGTTCTCATGATGCATTCAAATGTAATCTGGTAAATTTGACTTTTTGGCGAGGATGAAGAACAAATCCATTTGAGATATTTTAACATCAGTGTTTTTAATAAAGGACTGCATGTTAAATTACATGTGATTTATTGTGTTGTTTGTTTTTTTACAGTGGTATCAAAATGGGTATTGAGGATTGTAGGAGTTCACTGGTATTGGTATCAACCAGGGCTGCCTGGTAGTGAAGTGGTTAGTACTGTCACCGCACAGCAAGAGGGTCACAGGTTTGAATGTGGCTTTGGGCTCTTCGGACATACAAACTCTTGAAGTTTGTATGTCCAGGTTCTCCGGCTTTCTCCCACAGTCCAAAGACATGCAGTTTAGGTTAAATGATGATCCACATTTTTTTATATTATAACAGCATACAGGTAGATGGGGGCGGCAGTAGCTCAGTCCGTAAGGACTTGGGTTAGGATGCGGAGGTCACCGGTTCAAGTCCCTCATGGACCAAGACCAACTGGTTGCTGGAGAGGTGCCAGTTTACCTCTTGGGCACTGCCGAAGTGCCCCTGAGCTGAGCAAGGCACCAAACCCCCAACTGCTCTGGGCGGTTGTCAGGAGCAGCCCCCTCACTCTGACATCTCTCCATTGACATGTATATGTACTGTGTGAACAACAGAGTGTAAAACTGAATTTCCCCACTGTGGGACTAATAAAGGAATATCTTTCTTTCTTTCTTTCTAGATGTGAGGCTGTAATGAGCAACATAATGTGATAGATTGTTCAGGTTCAAGACTGTCAGTGTGTCATAACATGGAGAGGTCTGTGAATAAAGGAGGCAAAAGCTGTGAATGATATAAGCCATAATTGTCTCAGCCTCTGATGCACCCAACTATGATAATGTGTCAGCATTTTTTGTCACCTGTCCTTTCTGCATGTGGCAGTATAAACTGTGTTGCTTTTAGCCTGGGTTATGATAACTTTTTCATATTTTGTTAGGTGTTAAGTTATCATGGTGATTTTTTTTATCATGGTGTCTTGAAGGGAGTCAAGCGTTCAGGAAAGGTTGAGGAACATCAGGTGGAAAGGAAGGAAAGTGACAAGTTACTTGCAATAAGTAGGCAGACATTGGAGATGATATGTACTAGTGCTGCCTCCTACTGGAGGGTCCTGGAACAGATGGGACTATCTTTTATTCAGTGTCATCATCTGCTGCCATTCTGTAAAAATCAGGTTAAAAAGATAATCTATATAACACACAAAGACAGAGTAAAACATATATTAACCTCTTCCACTCCCTGAGTGTCCTCAGCCAACTTCACTGTTTTCAGAGGTAATGGTATCAGTTTTAATGCTGGTATCATATAAAACTACACAGCCTAAGGAATCTCCATCCATCCATCTTCAACACAACCCCCAGCTGGCATTGGGCGAAGACGGGGTTCACCCTGGACAGGTCACCAGTCCATCACAGGGCACATAGAGACAGACAACATATAGACAGACAACCATTCACACTCACATTCACACCTACAGGCAATTTAGAGTCATCTGTTAACCTAAACTGCATGTCTTTGGACTGTGGGAGGAAGCTGGAGAACCCGGAGAAAACCCACACCGGATGTGAACCCGCCTCTTGCTGTGAGGCGACAGCGCTAACCGCTGCACCACCGTGCAGCCCAGCCTAAGAAATCGTAAGAGCCTAAATAATGCTCCAAAGTTAAGCCAAATTTTGTCAAGGAAAAACCATCAGCCATGGTTATTTTCAGATGGGTCCCTTGACTTCCGACCTTAAGATATGTGAATGACAATGGGCTCTGTGGGTACCCACAAGATAGTCCCATGCAGATTGGGGTAAAACCATGCAGTATAAATGTGTGATTTTTGACTATCCTACGATAGTGAGAACAGGCAAGGTTTAGATGACCACCTTTTTTGGAGAAATCAGGTTGGTTTTGTTTGCAATATGGTCACCAAATCTCTTCGGATTCAGAGAAAAATAAGAGCTTTTTTACACAATACATGTCTGTTAACATTATATTATAGTTTCTTTTTTTTCTATCTTATTTTTAATTTTGCTATGCCAAGTGCACAACTTTTTTTTTTAATTGCAGTTACGACATTTGACGTCAACATTCTTCAAACCTGTGCATTTGCCTTTAAGGTGAGCTATAAGGATGCAGATTTAGCTCATTGTTTTAGATATTAGTTTAACAACTCTCAGTTCCTTTATCACCCAATCAGACAGGCAGATAATCTTCATCTTCCTCTGTATAAAACATCCCATGGTCAGATTTTAAACATATTTCATGGATATCATCTGATCATCTCCGATCAATGAATTCCTCCGTGTCGTTTTCTGTGTATATAAAGAGATTTAGAAATGCTCTGCTGACAGAAATATCATTTGGGAAAAAATTACTCTTAGAAACTTTAAACATGGCAATTACTCCTGCTTCTTTGTATTTTTGTTTTGTTTGAGCTTTACTTCTGTCCTTTACATTGCATATTGTATATGTCTTTTAAACACTATATCTAAAATTTACCGGCGATTTTTGTCGTGATATTTTTTTTTAACCTGTTGTTGGTCCTTGGGTGTGTTTTTTTATATATAAGCCATTATAGGTTTCTACCATGCTCGTACACAGTTATTATATTCCTTTCATGTTAAATGTATTTTATTTACTAAACTAAATAATACTCATACTATCATACTATTTAGTACGCAAGAAAAAAATTAGGAGTCCCAATACATAGTATGTCAAATGCAGTATGCCAAAAATACCAGGACGTCCAACCTAATACATCTGGTCACATTTTTACAGTATGTCAGTAAGTCAGCATGCTTTTCTGGCTATTCTGACCCACAGTACTCTGCACAGCAGATATATGATCAAGAAGGTCAAAGTTCATGGCCCAATGTTATGATGAAGTAGTATGTCTTAATTGTATGCATACTGCATCCAACAGTATGTACTTTGTAAGGGCAGCTGCAGTATGTACTAGAAGTAAGAAGGAAAAGTATGTGACTTTTGACTGCAGCCACCAAGGGGCAGCATAACACCCCATAACATCCACAACTTGGCTTCCTCTCTCTTCCTGGGTCATGTCTTTGCATGAATTGCCTTCTCTGGATCCATCTAGCCTAGATTTTAAACAAATAATTAAGTAATCAACGGACTATTATGATTAGTGATTCATTGTTAAAGTCAATTTCCAAGCAAAAGTGTCAAATAATATATATGGTCCCACTGACTCGGTTCTACTGATGATCTGCTTTTCTATGTTTTATATCATTTTAAACTGAATATTTTGACATTTGGACTGTTTGGTCAGACAAAACAACACATCACCTTGGGCCTTAGAAATTGTGATGGTATTATTTCACTTTTTTTTCAGAAATTATACAAACCAAATTATTAATTGAGTAATCAAGATAATGAGGGGCAGATTAATTGACAATGAAAGTATTCTTTAGTTTCAGTCCTCATCTGGCCCCCATCATCCAGATTTAACTTCCAAATTTGAGCTGCACTTATAAAGAGTATCATGAAAACTGACACAGGAAATAAAAATAAAATCAAACATTGAGCGGTGTTGCTGAAATTACATTGAAAGTGCAGTTGTACGCAAGGGTTGCACAGTATTTACTTTACTAAAATTCACATGTAAACTTACATTAAAACAACAATTGTATGTGTATGTGTATCGTCAGTAAACTCTAGTAAACTCTGTTTCTTTCTTTTACAGGAAGGCCTTTTCACAGCAATTAATTTTAATTAATTAATTTAATTTCATTATTATTATTAGTTAGTAACTATGTTTGGAAAAGTGCTATACAAATAAAGTTTATTATTATTATACAGTACAGCATATATGTGTTTATACATATTGTGTGTGTGTGTGTGTGTCTGTATGTGTATATGTACGTATACATATGTGTATATACAGTATTATATGTGTGTATGTATATGTATACAAATATTTGTGGGTTTAAGAATCGCTATATGAGGATGGGGATATGTAAACGTATGAACATACAGTATATATGTTTATATGTCTATATAAATGCATATGTATATGTGTACCCCTGAGCAAGGCACCAAACCCCCAACTGCTCGGGGCGCTTGTCAGGAGCAGCCCCCTCACTCTGACATCTCTCCATTAATGCATGTATGTGTGTTTCAGGTCTGCATGTACCATGTATGGGTTTAACAGAGTGTAAATTGAATTTCCCCATTGTGGGACTAATAAAGGTAGATCTTCTTCTTCTTCTTCTTCTAGATATGGAAAAGTATGTGTACCATAAAGCATATACAGCACACCAGTATCCGTGGTTTATGTGAATTAATCTAATTTACAAACTTGAAAACAGCTAGCTAAACCATCTAGGTTTAATATCTCTGGTCCTCTTCTTAATTTTTATTTATTTTTATTTTCATTTTCATTTAATTTTATTTATAATCCTGTTTTTTCTAACACTGACGTTGTTTTCTTTTGTGTACATCTTGTTTTGTCTTTGGTGGTTTCTAAGCTCATTACTTAAAAGCTTGTTTATAAACTTTTGAAAAAAAATGTATATATATATATATATATATATATATATATATATATATATATATATATATTATTTATTGTAAATTACATATATGGGAAACAATCTCGCATATATATATATAAAAGAAATGAATAAAGGATAAAAACGTGGTGTTTAGAGGGCAAAGCGGTAGTTTTAAACCAACTGTGCCGAGCAGGTGTGTTACAGTAGCTGCTCGGTGTTGGCTCCATGCTCCTGTCCTTCTCGCGCCAGTCCTTTGGATCTCGCGCGCGGTTTCGGTGAGTTTTCGCACGCTCCGCAGCGGACCAATCAGAGCGCAGCTTTCCCCGGAAGCGTCCCGTTGCTATGCAGTTGTGCTGAAACCTGTCCCCGTCCTGTCCGGCAGCGAGGGTGAGTTCTGCAGCAAGTTATCCATTCATTACTTTGTTTAATGTTCTGTGTGAATAGAAATTAAATAATACACATTTAAAAATAATATTTAAGCGACATAGTTCAAATATAGATTCATGTTTGTGTTCAGGTTGTTTTTGCATCGCCATAAATCATTATTGTAGTTAAATCAGTTGTATGTTTGTGCATGGTTTGAGGATGTTCACCAGTGAAATTAACATTATGGCAGTGCACAAGCTATTATAACATGGTTAGACGCGTTGCAGTCAGGCTACTGAACAGATTATTTATTGTAGTCCAAATGGTCGAGCCCAGCAGGCAGCTGCAGTTACGCTGGTAACCCAGTTGGAGACAGACACGCCTGTTGCTGTGTGTCTGTCCAATCCCACTTGAGAGCACACCCGAAACATTGCCATACGACCAATGATCACTGCTATGCAAATATTCGCCTGACTTTCATTGTCCCGGACAGTTTTAATGTGAAGTTGCCAGATTTATCTTTCAGTTGCAGCACAGTGGACTACAGATAAAGCGTGAGTTAAGTCGAGAAGATACCGGGATAACTCGCCAGTACTACACTCTTTGCTCTAAGGTGGATTTGGATATCTTATATACAACATGACATTTGAGGAACTAAGTGGGGATTATTCTCAAGAAAGGTAAATAACATGGATTATTACCAGCTCGTTTTATTCTAGTGTAACATCGGTGCAGTATCGACCTGCTACGCTGATTATCGCCATCATGCAATTGTATATGTGCTGCAATATTAAGTGTAATACACATATTAATGCACGATAAAGGTAATTTCAAAGCTTTCTCTGTTTCAGCCACTAATTTAAATGGGAAGTTAGTCAGTCAACCAAGTTCAGGTGGTTTATTAAATGGATTTCCACTGTTGTATAACAAATGTAAGCATGTATTAAACTACAGTAGTAGCATGTTTTATCGGTTAGCTAGCTAGCTGACCGTGTCGCGAGACCCTCTCCACTTTTCGACAACTAGCTCGCACAACTAACACAACGACCAAAAAAAGCGTAAAGATACCTGAGGTGACAGTCTTCAATATGCCGCTTTACTTTCCCACAGCTGTCAAAACGACTCCATGGCACTTCGTGACACTTTGCTGTTTACGTGGAGAGTTCAACTTCTGCACAGTGGTGTTTGGGACGCCGGGTGGTTAGCTAGCAGCCCGGCGAGCGTTAGCCTTAAACAGAGAAAGAAGGGGACGATGGGGGGGGGGGGGGGGGGTTGTTGTGGTACAGTTGCGACCATGGTAACATCATATTATTTATTTGTCTCTGTGCTGCAGAATGGATTCAGTGGCGAAAGCTTTGGAAGAAGTCCTCACCTCGGCGTTACCTCAGGGCTGCATTACAGTGGGAGTCTACGAGGCAGCCAAATCACTCAATGTGTAAGTAGCTGTTATAAGCTGTTAGACTGTCTATAACGCGAAGTGTCTGAGGTGTTGGAGAGACGGTGGAAATCGGGGCTAAGTGCATGCAATAGTGGGCAGAAGAAATCTGGCAAAAATTGAGAACTTACTGTTTATTTAAGAGACATTACATGTGGAAAAAATATGTTAAACATAATTTGCCTAAAAGTTGAAGTGGGACGTTCCTGGTTTAGGTTTGATAGATTGGAGCTTTAACTGAATGTGTTTTTGATAATGTTTTTTAATACCTCTCTAAAGCATGGGATAGGAGGAGATAAGTAACATAGGACATTTCTCTGTCTGTGATGGTGTGGGATGTATCCTGGAGCATTACTTTTTGGATGTTCACAGTTATATATGCATGATGCTGGTGTGTTATGCTGTTAAATTATGGTGGGCGAACATGCAGGAATGTTTTTGTTGATATTTAGTGGGTCGTGTAAATGACCAGACACAAAAATACATTTTTCATTCATTTGGAGCAGTGTACAAACATCCAAGTATACGTTGCTTGCCTTTTATGTCTATCAGGATATACTGTATAATGTACGATTTTTTTTTTCCCCCAATTTAGGGACCCTGATAGTGTGGTTTTGTGCATCCTGGCCACTGATGATGAAGATGTGAAAGATGTGGCCCTGCAAATCCACTTCACCCTCATTCAAGCTTTCTGCTGTGAAAATGACATCAACATCCTGAGAGTCAACAACACTCGACGGCTGGCAGAAATACTGGGTGGAGGGGGAAAACAGAGTGGGGGTGAACCTATGGACCTACACTGCGTCCTGGTCAATGTAAGTATCTTTTCTCATCAATCTACATGTGTTATACATAAATTAATCTTATAATGATGTTGAGTCATGTGCATGAGTGAAACTTTTACTCCAGGAAGAACTTGCCAGTACTTGTTCTTGTGCATTTGGTAAACATGTGTATGACTCCTCCCTCATGTGACTTCATAGGAATTTCAGTATTGTATTGTATTGTATCTCACACACACACACACACACACACACACACACAGGGACTATTTGTAACTTAGTATACCATATAAATGGATCTGTATTTATTCTCTGTTTATTCATATTTTCAGAGCCCTCATTCTACATCATGGAAGGACCCTGCGTTGAGCAAAGTGAACCGATTCTGCAGAGAGAGCCGCTGTATGGACCAGTGGGTACCCATCATCAACCTGCCCGAGCGATGAAATTTTAGCTGCAAAAACCTGTGAAAGGACTTGTATCTGCACAGTATGAGTGGTGTGAACCCCGATGGACACATAACCACCCAGAGATCAAATTCCAAAGCACCGCTGTTGGGGAAAGAAAAATTTGGAGGAAAAAAAAAAAGATCCCACTTCCTATGTGGGATGTGTTTAAAAGAAGAAGAAAAAAGAGCAGGGGGATGGATTTCCTCTTTGGACAGGACTGTTTGCAGTTGTGTCTGTCAGCCTCAAAAACCAAGAAGAGATGGCGATGCACTTGTGCCATTACGAGGTGGACATTTGAAAAAGCATGTGAAGCCAGACACTGTACAGAAGGATTATATTATGTACTGTATGTTTGGTAAAACCTCTGTGACGAGTCAGAGAAGTGGGGAGAAACCAGAAATTGGAGCTGTTGAGTGGACCAAGGCCTCTCTCTGCAGAAACAAAGCACTTGTTGAAACACTGGACCTTTTGCAATTTCACTTATTTGATTAAAATTGTTAATGTTGTTGTTGCTATTGTCCTAATTTAAAAAAGGGAAGGGCTACACATCCAGTGAAGACATTCTGTGTATTCAGTGTTTCCTATGCCAGCTGTTTTTTTTTTTTTTTTTTTTTTTTTTTTGTTGCTGCAAGTAAAATAATTCTTTTGTTACAATTTAAGTTATTTCTAATGATATTTAAGTGTATTTATGTTTCATTTTTTTTACCTTAACTATTTGCAAACTCTGAATACATATGTATTGCTGTCAATAAAATGTATTTTTTTTTTTTGGAAGCCAGAATGTGTTTTTCGTTTTTTCCATTTCTGGAAATTTTAGCAAAGCCGAGCTGAATTCTGACCTTTGGCAGTTGTAAAGAGGAGTCACGTGCAGATCACAGGGGTCATGTCGGCCTCTGTGGCCTCTGTGCCATCTCTGAGCCGAAGAGAACAATAATCCTCAGCGCTCTCTCTGCACAGGCTTCTGCCTCGGTCAGCAGGACCATGTTCATTCATCCACAGTTTCCCTTTTCACCGGTTTCTCAGTGATTTGTTGGACGGTTTAGTCTGCATTTTCCCCAGCTGACTTCCTAGAAAAGAGCATGTGACATCTGCACAGTTACAGAGGGCATATAGGCACTCAATACCAACATTTCATCTATTGCATTACGCTTAATATTCTTGATAGAAGAGATGCATGTGCATCGTTGACACGGTGAGGTAACATCAGGTGTTTTCATGCTATTTGTGTCCTTGGCTGCCTCTGCCCTCGGGACCAGAGTATGTGGTGTAGCTTACTGCAGAGCACATGACTGGGACTGCATGGAAAGTTTTGTAAATGAGGCGCTGGCATGCAATCTTGTTGTGCAAGCCGGTCTGAACTGCTTTTCGCCCCCATTCTGTTTCTTTTCCAACTGTGTCATAAACACACATACACACACAGGTGATCTCTGTGGAGTTGAATGTCGGTGATGTCACTCGGCTGATGTAAGTCGGGCAATCCCCTCTGAAAGTGCAGCGTCATGATCACGAGAAAAGGGCATGCAGAGTCTGTCCTTGAGTTGCACAACCCACTTCAGTCCTTCATGTGAGAGATCATATGACAGTATATAATACTGCTAAATTAAATGCTTTATGCTGTGCTTTAGGTGCTGTTTTCTCAGGGATGACTGGTAGAAATTTTGTCCTATACTACTCACTACATTACCCAGAAGCCCCAGACATTAACTTAAAGGCAAACCGAATGCACTCAAGCTGTCTATTCCCCTGGCATAACTACAATAGCATATTAACCATAACCAGGTTTATTAGGTCAACTATGAGGTCAACATGCACGCCCTCACATAACACACTGGCAGTACTAATGAAGTCTAAGTGCAAATCATTAAGTAGTTCAAGTAAACATTGATACTTAATGACAACAACATGTTGCCCTGGCCCAGAAACCTTTCGGCCACTGTGGTTTCAGTCGGCGCTGTGTGAAAGGTTGCCTGGCATGTGACTGCAGGGCGTGACGTTGACTGATGTCATGAGGCATTGCTGCGATCGAAAAGGTTATTTTAAGGAGCCGCAGCTGGCTGACATAAGTATTAATATGGCACCGTGGGGCGCCTTCAGGGGAAGTCCGAAAAAGGTTGAAGCTTGCATGCAGTCATCAGGGCCCTACTGAGCTGTGTGGCATTGTGGGTTAAAGTTCACATGCGGTGTTATCTATGTTTTTCTAAAATGGAGCAGGATTTCATGATCTGATAAGTCATAGTGCACTTTGAATTGTTATATATAGTGCAACCTGGGGAGCATATTGTATAACCTGGGTCAGTGGTGCAATGCACATAGAATTGTGTTATACTCACTGGAGATTAAGAACATACAGAAATCAATGCACTGAACTTGGTCTAAGGGAAAAGGTAAACGTCAGGTTAAGATAACTGCATTGCAGAATGAAGGGAAAATTTAGCATGAAATAGAAGTTATGCTGTTTGTAACAAAAGCTGCAATCAAACCTTTAAGTCCAAGTAAAAATACATACATGCACATACTAGTATAAAAAGTAAATAACGTAAAATGGAGCACTCAAGGTCTCAAAAGGTGAGAGATGTTACTACAAACCATAAACAAATGCTTTTAGATTTCTGTGACTTTTATTCTGGGACATCTTACAAATGTATCATCAGTATGCAAGGCCTTTAATATGTAGTAATGCATCATGTTTTATAAATGAATCGCTTTAAATGCAAAATCAAAGAAGCTAATAGTTATGGCCTTAAAATAAATGTGGTGAAGTAAAACTGGCCTCTAAAATGTGGTTAAAGCAGCAGTGGCTAGAATTGGAGCAAATAGGATTTTAAAAAGTTATTTTTATAAAGCGGTCACTATATCCTGACAGTAGTACACGAGACAGGTATCTTGTAGTTACTGTTTAGCTGTAGAGTGAGAACGTTTGTGACCTGGCAGCCATGTTGAGATCAGCTGAGGAGGCACCGCCCACCAGCCAGAGCACACTTCCTCACTTTACAGCTGAAAAGTAACTACAAGATGTTTCTGAAAACATCTGAGGCAAGAAATAGGCATAACAGTGACAGAATATTGATTCATATTCGATCAGCACTGCCTAGTTTGATTGACAGCTGCTCTGATTGGTTGTTTTCCTCCGGTCTATGAGATCTTGCAGATGCCATTAGGAGCACTGGGGGACACTGAGGAACATGATTGTTCTCAGATTACCTGTCTCATGCACTACTGTCAGGATAAATGAACTTTTCTTTTAATCATACTTGCACCGTTTCTACCTGCTGCTGCTTTATCGTTTTAAATGTGTCATAAAAGTTACTAATATCTATATGGCCCTAAAATAAATGTGGTGACGGCTGAGCCGACCAGAGGACAGAGGTGCAACTGCAGTCGGCCCTCACCCTCCGGTCCTCCCTCCCTCCCCTTCCTCTCCCCCGTCATCAGCACATTCCAACACACTGACACTGTAACTGCCAGGGCTGATTTCCAGTGAGGCACATGGTCAGCGAGCCGGCCTGCCAGCCGCTGGCCATATGCCCCCCCCCACACCTCCCCACCCCGTGGTTCTCACATTGCTGCACAATGACAAACTGGGATTACTGCGGAGGCTGTGCTCTGGTGGGGGGACATGCTTCAGGCCTTCAGGGGCATTCATGCTTACAGAGAATATCCAGGCAGTCTGGATCATGTTTGTGCATCACAGGAATACCTCCAGAGAGCTTTTTGGTTAAAAAGCAAAGCATGCATTATGATTTATTTCAGTGTATGCACTATCTTTGACATTCAGATGCAGTCTACACAGTGCTACTGCACCTGCTTTCCTGCAGTGACATTTGATCTTTCAAGGAAGACAGCACAATCCGTGAGAAAGCGACGAGAGGAAAGCATTAACAATGAATAATAGGTGATGTTATGTCAGTTTGAAGTGAGAGCTACAATGTCCAATTCAGTGTTGCTACGGTTGTTACAATAGGTGACAATGACTATTATTCCTGTGTGATCTTCCCATTGTGTGCAGGAGAAAATTCAACAACTGTTTATCCACCAGCTGGTCCGAAACAAGGCCAGAGAGACCCGAGCGACCACCAACAGAGAATGAAAACAGACTCTCGGGCTAAGCAGACATTTTCCCAAAATAGTTACTTTACTCTCCAAGACCGGAAATCAGGGTTTGGTGCTTTCTATATTTAACCCTCTTGTGTTCTCTGGTTTCTGACAGCCATGGCGAGAGGCCCAGGGTCTCTTCTATCCCGCGTGAGGTATAAATAAACGACTAATGAGAGGAAATGGCCCCAGATACTGTGGGCAGATCTCTCTGGCCAGGCTCCATCTGAACGGCGTATTTTTGTAGGCCAACCAAGAAGTTAGCATCGCTCCGGTTCCATTGACATAAAGCCAAAGGGATTTTTCCATTGGGTTTAGGATTATTAAAAATAAACTCTGTGGCAAACACATGTTCAAGCAAGATAATCTCCACAAATGAACACCACCTTTATGATTTCTGAAGTGTGAATGCAATCGCTAGAAGTGCAAAGCTAACATTAGGCTATAGATGAACTCATTGAGAGCAAGTGAACACAGCGGACGAGTCGGCGTGATGACGTTTAGCGGTCTTATTTAGCCTCTGGTTAGCATCTGCCTTGTTTAAGACACCTTAAGGCTTCAGATTTCACGAGTGTGAATTTCTCCACTGTGAGACTAATAAAGGAATATCTTATCTTATCTTAAAGCAAAATGGTAAACTCTCTTAAGCTTATGTTAACAACAGACCTTATTTCAGGCATCTAACTAAAAAACCGGAGGTGCTAAAATGCTCATTTCCGGGTTTTAGGACTCATTCCTGTAGCACTATACATGGATATAGGATGCTTAAAAGGTGTCATCATCACAAGTTCAAATCTTCGGACTGTGCAGCACAACACATCTTTATTGAGATATTAGTACAGTATTGAACTGTAGGAATGCTTCACTTTATTAATCTTAGTTAAGTCTTCATACAAAGGTTGGTTTATTAATAAAGACATTCATCAAAATGCAGATTTTACAGTTAAATTAATGCAACGATGGAACAATAAGGCTGTTACGGAGTTGCTGACTGGACAGAAATCATGGCATGGCAGTAGTCATCTGAACTTTTCCTTAAGAGGCATATACAGAACGGTTTATTGCAAGTAAGAAAACTGACTAAAAATACAACTGATAACACCAGATCTTGCAGACTTGAAGACCTGAAAGTACCCTTTGGAGAAGGCAACGATACTGAAAATGCTAAAAAGCGGAGCACCAGGTAAGTGGAACACAATTTAACATGTTTTGCTAGTGACATGTAGACAGAAACAGATGGCACAATATCGTTACAAATCACCTTCATCCCACAGATAAAAATAGAAACATCTTTTTTTTTTTTTAAAGAAAGTACTCCTAGTCAGAGTATTCTTCACGATGCAAGCATAAGTAAGGCTTTAGAGTGTAAGAAAGACTGAATTTATGCTATCTATTGTGTTTTTTGTTACATTTATCATAGCAGATATTTTTCCCCCAGAGTACCACAACATGAAGTTAGACTGACAATCAAAGACCCCAACCGACACAAATGTTATAGTTTCTACTGAAAAACGTGAAAAATGTGAGAGCAGTCTTGGGAGAGTGGTTTTATCATCAATGCACCCTTGCACCAAAAACATTTTAAGACATCTATGTGCACATTCACCCGACTAAGACACTTGTGATGAGCGAGTAAAGCGTGGCTCACAGTGTTGCGCAACATTTGGCTGACGTGCTTCGTGTCGTCAGTGTCCTAAAAATATCGTACCACAGGAAGTTTTCAGAAGGAATGGCTACAATTAGTCTCATTCAGACGCATATTTAGATGTTTTTTCAATGCACTGTCATTGATTTGGCTTGGTCCCAGGGTCTTCATTACACAGTGTTGCCCTGCACACAACTTCAGTAAAAATAAAAATGATAATTCTGCACTGCATTCATCTTATAAAGCATTTTCATTTTTGCTTCATTCACAGCTGACAAAAGCATCACAGCACCGGGGTCATATTATCCCAATGGCTTGAATCTGAGCATAGATGATCTTGGATTAAAAGTGTTTGCATGGAATTTATCTCCACATGATGGTTCATTAAATCAGCTAAAGACAACACTGTATCACGGTAGTCAAACTGCAAATACCAGACAGGAAAACAATGGATTAAACAGCATGCGGATTGTCGTGTGGACCAGTCAGAGCTGGGTCGCAGAATACTTTTGAATGAATTTCATACTAGATATGGCGACATTAATGTCCCCATTGATCAAAGATGCATCGTGGTAAATCCTGACCACTGAATTCTGTGATCGAAACTGCACAAAATACTGGTGGGAAGTCTGAAGTCACATGACAAGATTATCCATTTTAAAAGTGATATGTCTTTAAAGGTCTGAAGGGAAACTATGGCTGTATGAATCCACTTAAGGCAAACCAGAGACACAGGAACAGTCACTGCCCAATGGAGATGAGACCGTTTACATACAGTAGGAAGGACCAAATTTACAGTAATAATACAATAATCTCTGCTGTTGATTATCATTTAAGCAACATTACGTACCTGGTGCCATCACAACTCATGCAGCCAAAGTCTTTAATTAGTGGTCAGAGCTCAAACTGAACAGTGGCACTATTAGTGGGGCCTTCTTTGCTCATTACGAACTGCTGTTTTTGAGGAAACTCTTGGTTGAATTGCTGACTTGTTAACAGAACAGGTGAACACAAGGCAATGATACGATCACAGTCCACCCCCTCACTCCTCCCAACAAAAAGAATACAGCAACATTAATAAGCAAAAAAAAAAAAAAAACACATAAAGGCTAAGTGGCATCCACTACAATATAGTGCAAGGTTTTTTGTCCTTGAAAGGATTGTCTGAGGCAGGGATGCCCATGAGGAGAGGGTCGTTTCTGGCGTGTTCACTGCAGTAGTTCATAAGGTCTGCAGAGGCCTTGGATACCTACCGAAACAATGGAAGACAAAGACACAGCTTTAATTATAAAGAAGTAACATTTAAAGCAGCAGTGGGTAGGAATGGAGCAAATACGATTAAAAAAGTTATTTTTATAAAACGGTCACTGTCACTATATCCTGACAGCAGTGAGCAGCTGATCAGCTATGAATCAATATTCTGTTACTGTAATGACTATTTCTCTCCTCAAATGTTTTCGGAAACATATTGTAGTAACTGTTTAGTTTTAAAATGAGAAAGTTTGTGACCCGGCAACTATGTGAAGGAAATACCAAGCACCGCCCACCAGCTGGAGCAAATTTTCTCATTTTACAGCTAAACAGTAACTACAAGATGTTTCTGAAAACATGAGGTGAGAAATAATCATTACAGTAGCAGAATGTTGATTCATATTTGATCAGCGCTGCCTAGTTTCACCACCTTCTCCAGTGAATGAACAGCCAATAGGAACACTCTCTCTCTCTCAAATGACCTGTGATTGGCCAAAGTCTCCTGTCATGGCTAGATATCTTAAAGCCTGAAAACAGAGCCATGGGGAGGTGCAGACGTCTAGTTTTCTCTCAGAACACTTGAATTACAAAATGCTGAAAGGTTATTATGGAATTTTGGACACTAAAAACTTTCTGCCGACTGCAGGTTTAACAGTAACTGATCATATAAATAGTCACATGTATGTTCAGAGCAGGAGCACATAGCCCCAACTTCATTCTTCCTCATATTTTCTGATGTTATTCTGCAAAAACATGAATGCTTTTGTTTCTCAAAAATGTGAATATTATCTGTATGAACACTTTTAATATCTCCAGTAGCATTTAACATGTGAAATCTACAACAATTTGATGTATCTATAAGGTGTATATAAGGTGTAGTTTATTAGTCAGGAAACAAAAACAATTGGAGCAGGGATGAAGGTCTCGAAAATGTAGATGCATGGAAAGTGGTTTATTGTTGCACAGTACCTTTATCCTCTCAATGCTCGCCTCTATTCTCAGCTGCTGCACCGTCCGCCGGGCATGGGCGATGTTGTTGGAACTGTGAGCCTTCGAAGACATCCTGGGCAATACAACACTGTAATGAAGGACAACAGAGAAGAGCTTGAATAGCACTGTAGAGAGTGAGACACTGCTGTTCTTGCACCTGCTAATATATTTTCAGGTCAAGTTGGAGCAGGACAACAAAAACAACTGTAAACTTGTCAGATTGTGAATGCCCTTCAACACTGTCTCTACAGCAGGAAAGCCCACACTTGTTTCAGATTACAGATTGCGATGATGACAGTAATGAATGCAGGAGCATGGGACAGTAACACGGTCTGTGCAGGGAGGACGAAGTCAGTAAATGATTGAATGTGCTGCAGGTAAGTGTGTTGTAAACCATTCATCTGTTGGTTTTATAAGTGTAAACGACTCCTTCTATACTTCCTCTTCCACTTCAGGGTTGTTCCCAGAAGTGACATCACCAACAAGGTTTTCTTTATCAAAAAGTACACACAAAGCTGAGGCATGTCCATACACATATATCATTTTTGTCTCTGGTTTTAAGAGTCCCTTTTGCAAGCTGCACAGTGCCCCTGCTGCCAGACATGGCACAATAATGCCATTTTGCTTCAGTGTGTACACAGACTGAAATATGAGCTTGGCTGATACTGTAGGTGCTAAACTACAATGACTGAATATCTGACGCTGTTGTAACTTTTTTGTTTAAATCAAGATATCCAGCAATGTAAAGATTTCAGTGGGTCAAAGTGAGAGTGTGACTGAAGGGGCTGATGTCGTGGAGAGTGAAGCATGGGGGCGCTGCAGTGGGTCGGGGTTGTGATTCCACTTCCTGCTAATCATTTACAGACTGGATGGAAACAAGTCTGGACACATCCTGTAGTCCATGTGGGAGCTCTGGCTCCAGTGTCTCTCCCCTGCTCTCTGACTTCCCTTTATTGCCATTTGTCTTCATTTCTCATAAAAGCACACACGCATTTC
Source organism: Pterois miles (assembly GCA_947000775.1). Taxonomy (NCBI): domain Eukaryota; kingdom Metazoa; phylum Chordata; class Actinopteri; order Perciformes; family Scorpaenidae; genus Pterois; species Pterois miles. The sequence continues at coordinate 127,263 of CAMQGK010000263.1, forward strand.
CTTTAACACTTTTTGCAACATGCCTTCTTGTGACACAAGCTCGCTTTCACCAAAATTTTTCTCAGTAGGGAACAGGAAGCTTCAAGTACAGTTTCTCAGAAGTTTATTGTGAAATTCACAAGAAAAGCTTCTGCAGACTCAAGGTTTAGCCATCCATCTGTCCATTATCTGTAACCATTTATACTTTTCAGGGTCGCGGGGGGGCTGGAGCCCATCCCAGATAACACTGGGCGAAGGCGGGGTACACCCTCGACAGGTCGCCAGACTATCAAAGGACTGACACGTCACACAACTACGGACAATTTAGAGTCAGCAATTAACCTGCATGTCTTTGGACTGTGGGAGGAAGTTGCAGAAACTGAAGAAAACCCACGCTAACACAAGGAGAACATGCAAACACCACACAGAAGAGCCCCAAGCCAGTTTTTGATTAAATGAATAAAAAAGAAGTTATCCATTAAAAGGTGCTAAATGCAGATTGGGAGCATTTATATGGCCCACATGGCTCTTAACATGGCAACAGCTAAGCTGACAGGTTGCAGCTAATGGTGCTAACAGTGAAAACACCAACAAAAGCGTTAATCCGGGGGAGGAACTTGTTTGCATCTTTACGCATGGAGCAACCTGTTGCATGGAGTAAAATACGCCATCACTATTGCATCTTTGTGCAAAGCCTCATGGGCCCTTTTATGTGGTCGGGCCCCAGGGGCTTGAGCCAGCGATAAGACAGCGGTGCTGGGAGAGTGCTTAATGTCGGAACGATGGGTGTTTGTTTCTCGGTCCAGGGGTGCATTTGTCGGAGTACTGGGTAGTTGGAATAATCTACAATCGTTTCCTCCATTTCACAATTTCACCTCACCACAACAACATCATTCCTCCTTCACTTCGCCATTGATTACAGCTGTGTGCATCTGTGCTCAGCTGGTCAAATTCACGAACATTGTGAAAAGCAAAACAAAAACTCAAACATGCTAGACTTCCTGCCTGGACGTCGTGAGGTGTCCCAGACGTGGCAACGGTTGTTGTGTACTATGACACACTGCACGAGATAGAACGAACGATTCTGGCACACGACATTCATTTATCATTCCTGATCAGAGTCGGCACCCTACGACGGCCGTGTTGGGCTATAAACAGGCTGATATTGTGTAAACTGAACCAGCCATAACATGCACTGAAAGGCACACACGGCCAGCCCACCTATGTCAACATAGCACAGAGAAACTCAGATTACAAAACACACAGAGGTAAGGGACTTCATTCTCTACTCAGGTACACATTACTTTGGGTCACGCCTCAGCATCATCCTTGGCCCATGTTAAATCTATAACTTTTTTGATTTATAACAATATCCAATAATATACCAAAAGTCTAGCTAGTAGTCATTGCCTTTGTTGGTTGGGTTGGTTAAGTTTAGGCATGAGGAGTGAGACTGGTTCAGGTATATTAGGGTAAGCTAATCAGAGGCAGTGTAAAGAAGGTCATGCTTTTGCCATAGTGGGAAAAAAGATTGCGACTGGGACTCAGTTAACCATATGCTCTGCATGTGTGTTTGTTGTACTTTCTGAGCTCTGGGCCTTCAGAACAATGGCCGTTTTTAATTTTTCAGACTATTGGGGTTTCGAATAATGGTCTGTCAGAACAATAGCATGGCACCAACTGAGGTCTGATCTGAGGGAACACAGACACACTCCCCTTACTATATATTTACATAGCAAATAGTTGCTTGTTGCTGTATTAATGCTCTGAATATCTATTATATAGACAGCACCTTTCAACAGAGTGTAAAAATTGAATTTCCCCATTGCGGGACAAATAAAGGAATATCTTCTTCTTCTTCTTCTTCTTCTTCTTCTTCTTCTTCTTCTTCTTCTTCTTCTTTCACATGGAATAGCAATTAAATAATATTTTGTTCCATCTGCATACTGTCATAATGTTTTTAGGGATTTAAAACACTTCAACTCTTCACTTAATTGCTGTTGTAAGGGTACAGTGTTGTGTAATCAGGCCTGTCATAGTAACCATAAATAAAAAAGGATGATACATGAAGGTGCAGTGAATGCAACAGTTGAGACATGCATTCACTTTTTATAGCCAACTTTTTATAGCAAACCACAACATTTGACTTGTTTTGTTCAACCCTGTCTGCACCAGTTTACCCTGCAGGATGTCGTCCCTCCAGACAGCCTCTGATCCTTCATTTGTTTCAGGAACAAAGAGGGAGGAATAAAGACAAAAAAAAAAAAAAAAAAAAAAAAAAAAAACGAAACAGGAAGGGAAGGAAAATCTCCATCTTCTGACATCTGCTAGGGAGTGCCTGATTAGAGAGTTTTAAATTTCCATCTAAAGATAAGTAATCACTGTAAGGGAAACACAGCCAGAGATGACTCAAAGAAGTAAAATGCTGTTGATAATAACATGAAAGAGAGACATGAAAGGGCCACGCTATACAATGCAAAGTGTACAATCCTCCTAGGAAAACATTCTCAGCTTAGTCATACAGGCGAGGCACCACAGGTGAAGATGGTGGAAAAAATGCTTTTATCCGTACATGATGAGTGAGGGCCTTTATTTCTATAGTCTGAAGGAGTCTTTAGATGGATCTCAGCTTCTCTGACAAATGTCAGCTTTAAATGATGTGCTGCAGTTAGGGATGTTAATAATCAAACAGTTTAACTGTTTAACCGACATTAAGCATTTTAACCGATTAATGCTATCAGTTCAAACGGTTAAAAGCGGCTTGTCACTTAAAGGTAAAAAAACTGGTCCACGTTAAGAGCCCACCTTAAGAGGGTCTGAGCCGGCGTTGCAAGATACAGGAAGTTGGCTCCAGTCTTGAGCAGGGGAGCTGTAGCCTCGTAGCATTTATTCACCGACAAATAAACTGTACACACACTACAACACACGTCTGCAACAGTGTGTACACGCCACCAACAAAACCACACTCACTGCCGCCACAATAACACGGTCTGTAGGAAACTCGCTAAAGTTACGCCACGCTGACAGACTGTATGTGTGTCACAGGAAGACACCGGCAATGCTAGAGCTGCTAACGTAGCACAAACACAAACACTGTTTGCCGGACACTCGCTATCCTTATGCCGGGCAGACGCACAGATGACAACTTGCTGAACTAAACGTGTGGTGTAGAAAGAGGCTGCATGTCCGCCACACTACATGCAGCACCATGGCTGCTACAGTAACGCTCCTGATGGTGAACTGGGGACAGTGAACGCAGCACCGTGGCTGCTACAGTAACCCTCCTGGACGGATGACTCAGTTGTCTTTTGTGCTCATATACTGCAGCTGGCACACCGCTGCATGCGAGGCACTAATCTTGTCGGTTAACGGTTAATAATCGGTTAACAAGGGACGGTTACCGGTTTAAAAAAATCTAAATTAGCATCCCTCGGTGCAGTACTAGAAAATGACTACATAATCATTCCAGGAGGAGTTGCTGTGATGTGAATCCAAGCTTCTCTGTGAGGAAGCATATTTTTACACTTTTTACAACTACCTGTCCACAAGACTTATGTTTCAGACCCAAAAGATTCATGTATGATGGGGTCACTTCAAGTAATCATTTGAGTGACAAGGTCAGTCATTTGTAACAATAATGACCTTAATGACATTCTTGTGAGGCTGTCCAGAACAGGTTAGTCGCAGACTTCTTTGTACTCCTCTTCAAACTCTTTTCTGAGCAGATGATTTACTGCTGCCAGGTAGAAAGTTGGTTTTCCTGGCTCTATCAAGCAAAGCAGGTTGCATGGTTTATAAATTGTGCAATATGCAAACACAATACAGAAGCTGCTGATCAAGGACAACATTGAGTCAAGAGATTACATGAGAAATGCAAACAGCCTTCACACGGCATGGCTGCAGCGAATACTACACGTGGAGAGCTCCTTCCTCCTGAAAACGTCCCTGTGGAAACCTAAAAGCTAATGACCTGAGACTTGAATTTAACGCTGCTATCTCAGCTGACAGTGTAAACAGCAATTCATTCTTGAACACAGAGAACAGAGCTGCAAATAAAGCCAGAGCGGAGTAATCATACCCTCATCAGAGTAACTGTGAGCTGCTGGGTTAACTGGGGACTCCAGACCACCGAGAAAAAAAAACGGAGAGGAGTGTCTCGTCACTTTAAGGAGAAATGCTGGTCCACCTTAAGAGAGAGCCGGTGTAGATACAGGAAGTTGGTTCTGGACTTCCAGCTGAAGCGTTGTAGCTTGTAGCTTCATAGCATTTATTCACTGAGAAATAAACTGTACACACACTGCCTGCTACAGCTACAACACCACCAACAAACCCACAGTCACCACTGCCACACACACACGGTCTGCTGGAAACTTGCTGAAGTTACTCTACAGCGGGCACAAAGCCTCTGGCAATGCTAGCAACTAGCAGCTGCTAACGTAGCACAAACACACACCCTGTTTGTTGGACAATCGCTATCGTTAATCCGGGCAGACAGAGCATTGTTACATCAGGCAGACACAGCTGACAATCTGCTAAACTAAACTAAATGTGCAGTGGAGACTTTTACTGGCAAAGTGGCTGCATGTCTGCAACACTACACGTGCTAACGCTCCCCGACAGTGAACTGGAGACAGTGAACGCAGCACCGTGGTTGCTACAGTAGCTCTCCTGACGGTGAACTGTTGACTCAGTTGTCTGTTGTGCTCATATACTGCAGCTGGCGCACCGCTGCATGCAAGGCACAAATCTTGTCGGTTATCGGTTAAGAAAATCTTTCAAAATTAGCATCCCTATACAGAACAGATTGACAAGGCTGAAAAGTAGACCTATGAGGCCTTCGGCTGTCTCCATCTGTCACATGATAGAGCGAACAAAGGAAAAAAAAAAAAGAAACTTCCATGGCTGAGTGAAGACAGCATTAATAGTTTACGATGTGTTGGCGCCAAATATTAGTTCAAGCAGCACGTGGAGCAGAAGGTAGAGGCAGCTAAATACAACCATCACTCAGAGGTGATTCTTGCAGGAAAACCATCCCTGCTGAGTCACCTCAGTCAAACTGTGCAGCCTCCTGTGATGTGATGCCAGCTAGCTACTACCAGCAGCACCGGTCCAACTGAAACTCTATGGGAGGGCACCGATGTGTGTATGTGTGTGTGTGTGTGTGTGTGAGTGTGTGGCATTAAGCACCACCGTGCACATATATATACATATATATGGTGCCTTGCAAAAACGTTACCTCCAAGGATCAGAAAAAAGACCACCCCCTTCACAGCCCACCCTATCACAACACACACACACAGCAGCCAGGACCACCTACTGCACCAAGCAGCACAGCCCCCCCCGCTCTGCTCTACGTAGCGCACACAAATCCACCCGCACACATGCAATTCATTAGCACAGTGTTCAAAGTGTTAAGAACAGGGAGCCATTATGACTCGGTTCCATTAACACCAACACTCAGAGATGAAAAACTGTGAGTGTGTATGTGTGTGTGTTACGCTGCTACTCCACTGCAGCTCAGACCCAAAGAAAACTCTTAAACTTGCTGCTGACTAATACAAACGACACCCATTAAAGGTTAAAAGAAGACTCGGTCCTGTCAACTGTACAGTATGTGTGGTCCCTTCACAGAGTATCTGAGGCTTTTCAGACTGGAGTAGCCTTTGTAATAAAGTAACACCGCTGGAAATAAACTGCTTTAGGGTTTAAGTATTGCCGGCTGCACTTTAGACTTGACATAAGGTGATGAGAGGTAGGCAAAGATCACACACACTTAGCTCACCCCAAAATAAAAAGTCGGTCATTTTCTACCCTCTTTTATGTGGCTTGCGAGACTACAAAAACACTGCAATTTAGCACCCATAGTTCAGTTTTAAGAGGAAATAATAATAGACATAGCAAAGTATTTTTGCTGCATTGACTTCAATAACTTGGAGAAGTCTTCGGTAGAAGTTATGTAGACTAATGCTGGAATTCTGTGAAGATACAATTAAACCTGCGGTGGGCAAAATATTTTTTCCAATCAGGTCGTATCAGAGAGAGAAGCGTTCCTATTGGCCGTTCATTCAACAGAAGCAGCTGTTAATCACTCATGAACTCGGTCAAACTAGGCAATGTTGATCAAATATGAATCTATATTCTGTTACTGTAACGCTTATTTGTCACCTCAGATGTTTTCAGAAACATCTTGTAGTTACTGTTTAGCTGTAAAATGAGAAAGTTTGCTCAGACTGATGGGCAGTGCTTGGTATTTCCTCAACTGATCTCAAAAGTGGATGTAAAAGGAGACCCAGATACAGCGTTGGATGCGGGGCCTCGTCCATTCCTATGAAAGCTGCTCAGTGGTGCACAAAGTCAAAATGGCTCAACTTCCGTCTGGAAAACCACCTGGATCTTCTGGGTCTTCCGGGTCTTATTGGGCCCTACTGCGCATGTCCGATATGTGCAGTAGCATCCGCTCGGTCACATGACTCGGTCACAGGGTCCTGACATCACGGCTTGCGCTGTCATCACGGTTTGGTTCTCCATAGACATAAACAGAGGAAGGAAATGACTCTGGATTTGGCTATTAGTGCATTTTACAACTTTTGAGGACCTAATAATTTAAGGGCTATTAGAGTGTTCGTAATGAAGAGTTAGTTTACCTAAAAAAAAATTAAAAAAAACTGCTGAATTACAGGCATCTCTTTCTCAATGTAAGTCAATGGGAAAAAATATTTTTGGGACCAATGACATCATGTGATGGACACAGAAGTTGTAGTACCAGAGTTTGGCCACTACTTGATCTCAACATGGCTGCTGGGTCACATAACGTTCTCATTTTACAGCTAAACAGTAACTAAAAGATGTTTCTGAAAACACTTGAGAGAAATAGGCATTACAGTAACAGAATGTTTATTTCTATTTGATCAGCGCTGCCTAGTTTGACCATTTAATCAGAGTTCACAAGTGATTGACAGCTGCTCAGAGACAGCAGGCTCCAGCTCAGCTCTGATTGCTATTTTTCCTCCGGTCTGTGAAATCTTGCAGATGTCAATTCTACCCACTGCAATTTTAAATGTCTCTGCGGACCCACACAGAAGGGTGTTATGGGTAACCGCTGATGTACACACCTCCCAAATCTAAAAAAAAACAGTGTCATGGGAACCTGCATAACGAGCACGCTGCAAACGTGTGAAACTAACATGTTAAACATTATACTTCTTTGACAGCCTCACAAGAGCTGCTAGCACTGCTGCTAGCTAGACAAACGTTGCTGAAACAAAGCCGGTCTTCTTGCACATCCTGCAGTTATAAAATGATCGTGCATGACAACTTTACTGTCTTATCTGCTGAAATCCAAATCAAAGTTGACATTTTATTGCCGGCAACACTTATGGTGATCACGTTAAAAAAAACCTGAAATATCTACTGCCTGGCGTCTGTCTGACTTTATATGCCAGCTGAGGAGTGAAGAGCAGCGAATTGGAGAAAGCCGATGTTTGGAGTCTAGACAGATGTCTAGCTGCTTTGAACAAAAGAGAGTTCAAAGACTTGGGCCCCAGCCACAAGCCAGTATATTGGTTGTTCTCCCTTGTGTACCCCCCACACACACACACACACACACACACACACACACACACACACACACACACACACACACACACACACACACACACACACACACACTCATCATTTCTCTCATGTTTACCCTCCCCCTGCTCTCTCAATCTGAAAGCAGGAGTTTCCCAGTCTGCAAGCTAAAAGTAGCCTTGTCAGAGTCAGCACTTTGCCAACTGAATGAAAAACTGTCTCTCGCAACACCGAAAACATGACCCTGCACCGGAGTTCGTTGCCAAGCAGATCAGATCGGTGCTACCGTGCACTCCCACTTTACTATAAACACTGGCCTGTTCTCACTTGGTGACCATTCTTATCAAACTCAATAAGTCATCAGTGGCACTGCTGAGTAAAGTGGGATAGTGTTTATGAGCCAGAGGGAGAGACTGTGAGTCTCTGAGGCTGCTGAGTGTGTTGATCTGTGAGAGAGAAAAGGGTGAGGCAGGGAGGAGACGGTGCGGGTACTCGTTCATAGAAGAACCACCACCAGACTGACATCACTACTTTCCCATCAGGAAAAAAAAAAACGTACTCTGAAAAAAGGGCTCTGAATAAAGGGCATCACAAGTCATGTACAGTTTTAAGTGGAGCTAAAACAAATAATCATTGAATCAATTAGTCAACAGAAAAATAACAGCAACTATTTTGATAAATGATTAAGTTGTTTTAAAGGTGCAGTGTGCAAGATTTGGCGGCATCTGATGGTGCGGTTACAGACTGATCTGAGTTCCTGTTCGCCTCACTCAGAAGCCATCCTTACCATAACACTACTTTAGGAGCAACAAAGTCAGATGGCGGTAACACGGTTTAGCTCTCTGCATTACTGTAGTTTCACAAGCATGGCGGAGAACTTCAGTGACATCGCTCGTAGTATATGTGGACCTTTCTTTCACACTCCATTCGCCAGAGTTGGTTAGGAAGAGGTGTAAGCTAACGAAAACACTGCAATTCTTAGTTTCAGGTGATTATACATTGATGAAAGCATAGTTATCAATATCAACATTCCATTTCTGCAAATAGATTCCCCAAAATTACACACTGTTCCTTTAATCAAGGAAAAAATGCCAAATATTTGCCGGCTGCAGCTTCGCCAGTGTGAGGATATTCTGCTTTTCTTCATTTTATATCACTGTAAGCTGAATATCTTTATGTTTTGGACTGTTGGTTGGACAAAACAAGACATCTGAAAATGTCTTGTCTCACAGCTCGTGATGGCATTTCCCACTGTTATGAAGACTAAACGTCTGATGAATTCATCAAAAAACTTAATGGTGGCCTGTTTTACAGAAGGAGAAGTGAAGGCAATGTATTCACTGAATGCAAGGACAGCCCACAGTGACGAACAGTAGAAAACTAGATTGTGTGATTTAAAGGGAACTATGATGAGACACAGAGCAGCTGCAGCACCACCCGAGAGCTGCAGGTATGGCCGCTGAGATAACCGACGCTGACAGGACGCCGCCCAGGCCACCAGCTGCACACTCAGTACAAAGGGAATACTGGGAAATTCAGTGTCCTCTACGCAAGTCTGCAAGACTGCTCGGTTATGACTGGCTGAAGGGCGTTCATTATTCCTGTGTAAGCAGACGTTTCCAGGAAAAGCTGCAGCACCGTGCAAAGGTTAATGGAAAGTTGTGTAGATTGAACATGTGGCGCTACAAATAACACGGCTGTGTGTTTCTTCTGTATCCCCATGAACACGTTTCAGCACAGCTTAAAGCGCCATACAGTAGGTTCTCAGAGTCGGGCAAATTGCACAATCCTGCAACTTTTGTGGTTTGACAGGATAAAAAAAAAAACAATCCAGCATACTGTAACACAGTCACTCAGTGTCTAGACAGAAGACTAGACTGGACTCATTTTTGCTGGGTTTCTAAATCCTAAATTCATGCGTAATTACTTGAGGTACATTCCTGTCCAAATAAACTATGAATGATTCCTTGTTTCAAGTGTAGACGAGATGGCTGACAAGTTATGCTGCAGGAATTACAACCTAGTTTATTATGAACTCGATTCAAAAGCTGCATGTCAAGTCAGATAAGGTAAGCACCACCATGAGATAGCACGTAAGCTAATCAGTGTTCTTCGACATGATGATACAGGATTGTGTGAACATGGCTGACAGCACATCCAGTGGCTGTTACTGAAGAGGAGCAGCATGTGTGTCAGGGACTGACTGTCTGACATAATGACAGATAACAGTGATAACAGAGGGGGTCGAGTAACACCCTGGTACAGTATGTCAGGATGAAGCAGAGGAGAGAATTTACATGGTAAAATAAAACAATCCCTAGCTGGGCAACCTCTAATTAGGCTCCACAGAGCACGATTCACACACTCTACTTGACTAATGTTGCCTAATTTAGACTTAGAGAGTAATGGTGCAGTAGAGATTCACTGCACATAAAAAAAACTTGTCCTTTCATCCTTTTCCAAAGATAACAATTAGTTAAATTTATGGATGAATACACATGGGCGGTCACTTGATTTTGCAGAAGAATTATAGGCATATCTTCACACCATTAAACAACGGCCAAACTTCTGTCCTTGACTTGTTTTACCTCCCTCTGCACACCAGTGAGCCGGGCGGAGAAATATGGCTCCAGAGCTGCTGAGTAGGACATTTTAAGCTAGCCCTGTCAGCCAGCCTATTGTTGAGATGGCAAATTATCAGTTGTGTAATCCTAAATGTGGGTGCAGTGTGGTTTTAATGTTATGGGGAATGTAGCGTAAGTAAGGTTTAATGGATACCTGCACACTGAGCACTAGCGATGTCCCATACTATTTTTTCCTTCCTTATACCGACTCTGAACGAATATCTGTAATTGCGAATCTGCCAAGTATGCAATCGATCTTCTGGAGGTTGTACCAGGCTTAGTTTAAAAGCTAGAGTGAAGATACTGGCACAATATGAAAGTAGAAAACCTAGGGAATCCATTGGTACAAACTAGTGATGTTAATAATTAACTGTATAACTGATAACTATCATTCAGCATTTTAACCGATGAACGCTATCGGTTAAACGCTTCAAAGAAATGTTAATAATTATAAAGCTGAAAAAAAAAAAAAAACTCAGGAGCGGCTCATCACTTTAAGGAGAAAAGTTGGTCCACCTTAAGAGAGTCTGAGCCGGAGTTGCAGATACAGGAAGTTGGCTCGAGACTTCAACTGAGGAGTTGTAGCTTGTAGCCTCGTAGCATTAATTCACTGACAAACAAACTTTACATACACTGTCTGTTAAACCTACGTTCACAGCTATAACGCCACCAAGAAACCCACATTCACCGTCACCAAACACACACGGTCTGCCGGAAACTTGCTCGTGTTACACCGCAACGACAGAGCGTACGTGTGTGGTGGCGGCAAACACGAAGCCCCCAAGAGAGCTACAGCTGCTAACCTAGTACAAACACACACTTTGTCGGACAATCGCTATCGTTACGCTGGGCAAACAAACAGTGCACAACCGCTAAACTAAAACTAAATGTGAAGTGGAGACTTTTACTAGGAAAGTGGCTGCATGCACACCACTGCATGCGAGGCATTAATCTTGTGGGTTAGTTATCAGTTAAGGAGGGTTGGTTATCTGTGAAGAAAATGTTTCAAAATTAATATCCCTTGTATCAACCAGGTCATGCAAGCTTGTCACAAATGAGGCAACATAATACCCCAAGATTTCGCAAAATTTTGGCAAAGAAAAGCATTTTCAAAAGGGGTCTCTTGACCTCTGACCTTAAGATATGTGAATGAAAATGGGTTCTATTTTTTTTAACAGCTGCATACTACTAACCCTGCATGGATGTGATATGATATGACTGCTATATGATTTCTCTCTATAGAAGCTAGCTTCCTAGACAATAACTTCCATCATCAATTTCGGACACAGCGATCATTTTTTCTGGAGCTGATGATGGAGGTAGCTGATGAGTGAGCCGTCTCACTTCTTTCTAGTCTCTGTTGAGGGTTGCACGTGGGCAGCGGACCAAGGATGGTGAAAAGAGGAGATGCAACAGGCCATTATAATGTCATATCACTGGGGTACGACACATGCGTAGTAAAATCTGGTCTGCACTCTCTGAAACTGAGCTAACAGCAATGACAGCATGTGTCTTACCCAATAGCTCAAGACCGCATCCCAACCTCTTTCGATAAGCCTGGATCGGGTAACGAGTGACACGCGTTGTTATCGTTCCTGTGTAGTGTAAATAAGCTGATAAATGATAAGATAACATGATATCAGATCGGTGCATAGACTCACTTACTCACCGATACAGCATACCTGATCCGGAGTTTTAGGCTGCTAATGTATGCCATTGCACACTTTGCTAGATTTTATATTTTCTAAGATAGCTGTAGTAGTCTGCTATATTTATAGTGTATTCAAACAATCCTTATATTGTATATATTATCTCTTGTGTTAATATGTATATTTACTGTTACTGGGATTCATGCAGGCCCCTTGGTGGTCTATGGGTTTAAGGCGCTGACCACGTAACCGCAATGTCTCGCGTTCGAGTCCAGCAGGTGACCTTGTGCACAAAATGTTCATCTCCTTCTTCCCTCATTTCCCATCTGCCCTTTAATAAGGCATAAAATATGCCCCACATATTAAACAAGGCAGTAAATCTCACAGTAAGTATCAATAACAGAGAGTCTTGTGATGGGATTTCAGATGATTTCTATGTCAACAATCCAATTGATAGAGTAGTGAAGTCATAAGCTAAAATTGCACTACACCATAGGGGGCTGATTCACACTTTTGCAATGCAACAGACGTTAGAGGAGATGAGGAGAAACTGCAAGAGGCACAAAGAAAGAATGAAAGCAACAATAGAGGGAGACACTAATGAGGGGAATATATTTCACCTTCCCACTGATGTAACCGTCAACCGAGCTCCTTGCATTCCTTCCACGGGAAGGTCCGGAGGTAATGAGCCACTTATGTAAAAGCCTCAACACTTGTTGATGCTCAACAAGTATTTCGACGCAACCTGTGGCTTTACACCCAGCATACCGAACGTAAGGGAGCAAAACAATAACCGACACAAAGAGGAGCCAGCGCCTCAGTGATATCATTAGCAGCTAGACTATGCACTAAAAATAGCCAACAGGTCTGTGCTGTTTCTGGCCACAGTGGAGCTGCTTTCAGCTAAAAACTACTCCAACAGCAGAAAAGTGTTACTAAACTGACAGCTGGGTGTCTCCCAGATTAGCAAGGTCTCTGCAGTTTCCACAGAGGTGCCTATGAGGCTCTGGTTCCCCAGTAATGGGCCATTATCAAACCCAGAGCAGCCCAAAACAAACAGAGGCCTTTGGCAGATAATGCTCTTCAGACGTCACTGCAGACGCACAGAGGGTGACATGCGGGAGACGCAGGCGACCTAGGCAGGGAGGCTGCCAGGCAGCGTCTCTCCGCTCTGCCCTCAGAAAACAAACAGTATTGTTGTTTAAAAAAAAAAAAAAAAAAAAAAGCTGCACAAAAGAAAGCTTGGTGCAAGCCGAGTGGACTTTGCTGGAAATGGATGCAGGGAAGGAATGAATGGAGGGGCAGAGGGCTGTAGAGAAAGACGTGTGCTTGGGACTGAGATAAGAGTTTGTGTGTGTGTGTGAGGGAGAAAGCTGTGCAGCTGTGTGTGTGTTGCATTTGGTCACATGCCAAATAATCTGCTGCCAGCGACAGCAACACCATAAAACTTAAAGCTATTGTGAGTGCTTTGCCTTTTCCCCTCAGTCTCTCTTTGCCTCTGAAAGCTACTATTCATGACGAAGGCAGGGACATACTACACAATGGATCTCCATCTCTCACCCAACACAGCCCTGCCTATATGGAACAATAAACAAAACCTACTCAGTCTTTCCAGCCTCCACCCCTGAGCTGGTCCCACTTCATGTTACTACTACAGCAAAGGTGGAATAGACTAGAGAAGGCCAAAGGTCTGTGGCATTGCTGGTTTGCCGTCACAGAGCCCCTCCCTCCCTGCTGGAGCAGCAGGAAGGGTTAAAAAACAACGTGCACGGATGGAATAATTGATAATGGCCCGGACGTCACACAGCTCATTAGAAAACAACGTAAAGGTCGTAAAGGAGAGTTTGTTTTTCATGTAAAGAGGAAATGGGATTAGTCAGAGGGTGACATAAATGGGGATGGGGTGTGTGTGTGTGTGTGCATGTGTCTATGAGTCAGAAGGTGCAAAGTCCATGTAAGTGGATATTTGCATGTGCTTTTTATGCTATTTTAGGTACATACACTGTTTAAAACCAATGGAGTTAATTAAAGATAATGACAATCCCTGTCTATTGAACACGCTCGGTCATGATTATATTATTCCATGAAATCAATGGATTAAATTCTGTAATTGTCTTACAATCGGAATTAGTCAGCTGTGAAATCAATAGCAGCTACTGACCCTGTTAAAGAGGACAAAAGGATTAGTGGTGGAAAAATGCAGGCTGCATGATTTCCTCTGTCAGGAGGGTTAGAGAGAGAGCAAACAGCTTCGCATATGATCAGAAAAGTTCAACACAAATTCAGTTTTCATTTCATATAGTGATGATTCAGTTCATTCGCTAAAAATCCTGCATGTACAGCTGAATAAGGATGATCTCTGTTCTACTGCCAAGAAAAGAGACACCAAAGTTCCTGTCTCATACTATCATAAAGCATTTCTCTGAAAAAAACAGCAGCATTTAAACAACAACCCCTCTTGTAGCACCAGGATGCCCTATAAGGATGTATTTGCAGTTCTGCGTTAAGGGATTACAGCACATCTTTGAAGGATACGTGGAGCTGCTGAAGCTGACGTGGGCCTCTTCAAATAGATCCACGTCAGGACTGCAGCAGCTACAGAGACACCGTGTGGAAACCACAAGAACTGTGGCTGCTCAGCTTGTGTTTTCCCTCCTACAAGTTTCGCATGCCAGCGGAGACAGTTGAGAACGAAGACAGCATTAACCACGTTAAAGGAAGCTAATCTTCATTTTAGCACCACAAGTCTAGAAAAGCTGTCTCCGTTCCAACCAAGAATGTAAACACAGTGACTGCAGGCAGTGCTCCTGTCTAGCAGGGTGAAAGAATGTAAACTCAGTTACTGTGAGGAGGAATATTATTGAAGCTCAGTACAGCTGGTTCATGTATTAAATATGCAACAATCTAGTTTTGTGAAAGGGGGGACACCAATGCAGAACTATAAATAGAAAGGTATCTGCCATTAACACCGTGCAGCAAGTATAAAGGCAGCTTTAACACAGCTGAAACAATAAGTTGTTTAATGGGTAAGTCTATAAATAAAAAAAATAGTGAACTATTATTTTACATTTTAAAGGTCCCATATAGTAGAAAGTGATTTCAGCCTTATTTTATTATTAAGCAGGTTTAGGTCCTATAGAAATACTGTGAAAGTATCAAAATGTTCAATTAACGGAGACATGCACACAGCCCCAGACTGCCTTTAAATGAGCCAACGGGACTTCTGTAACATTGTGATGTCACAACTACACAGTCACCTGTAGAAGTGCTGCTAAACCAGACCAGAAACACTGACCAATCACAGCAGACTGGAAAACAGGTATATTCAGACACACAGTATGAGAAAAATGTTTTTTTCTGCACATTAAAGCATGTAAACACATTTTAGCAGAAACCTAGGAAGCTGAAAATGAGCATATGCCTCCTTTAAATCATGTTTCAAGTCAAATAGTAAAAAATTGGCTTCTCAAACTGGGTAATTGCTGCTTTTCTTTGTCACATATGACGGTAAATTATTTTTTTTAATGTTTTCAACTGTTGATTGCACAAAACAAGCAATTTAAAGATGCCATCTCTTGCGACGACCTTATAAGACCTTGCACGTATTATAATAAATGTAGCTGAATGTCATTAACTTGTGTATACGTTCACGTGTGTAGATTTGTGTATTCATACACATATTTTCCTCTTCATTATTTCAACTTCATTATCTTTTATATATTCACTGTAAATGTTTTCATATTTTCTATTTTAGTACCATGTTATTATTACAGGTTGACAGCGATTTGGCATTGCAACAATGGTTTTCACCCACAAATGAAAAGGAAGCATAATTAATAATTCATTTTGGGGCACCGAGAGAAAAGCGAGTCTGCACCTGCATCCACATTTCAGAGCACTCATACCTCCTGTTGCACGAGACATTAGTCAATGTTTTGCCACCGCCTCATTAATTCGGTAGATATTTGAGAAGCCGTGCTCACTGTGTCTCTCATGTGTCGCTCTGAGGGTGAAATTTATTTGTCTACAAACTGCTGACCTTTGTCCTTGCAGGTCAAAGTTCAACGGGCAGGCCGGGACAATGTTGGTATTGTTTTCTTTCCCGAGTCTGAGCAGCAGTTTCCCTTACTTGGTGTCATCGATACGGGAAAGAACAGAGTTAGATATGAGATAGGTAAAACCTGGAACATCTTTAATTTGGTTAAAATAGTTTGAGCCATAAACTACCACTAAAACAAAGAATCGGTTTATTTAGCATAGCAGACAAAGACTAACTAGTTGACAAATGAGGGAATATGATGCTTTCCTCAAAGAAGCCACATAGTGCTGAAAAGAAACAACTCTAAAAACACCTGAGGACTGCAGGAAGCGTGATAACTTCAGGAGTGATGAATGACAAGTCTACAGACTGACTGCGTTTAGTTCAGGACTCAATGATTCACATTATCTGCAAGAAAAGAAGGGACATTTCTGAACAAACAAGGACAGGAGTGACAGGCATGAGATTACAGCACATGACAACTCGAGACAAGTTGCATGAGGAGCAACTCATGCACGAACACACACCCTAAAAACAGGAACAACTGAGTGGAAAGTGTCTACACAAGAAAGTGAAAAGTGCTGATGCATAATTCCACAAGTTATAGTTAGAAAAACACAAGAGTCACTGTGATAAATGCACATTCAAAATTTGAGCATTGCCTGTTGCTTATTTTCTTGATTAACCGTTTACTTGTTTGGTCTAAAGAAAGCAGAAACTATTCACATTTAAGAGGAAACCTCACTGTTATTGTGTTTCCTGAGTGGAGCTTGTGGGAGGAGAGAGGGATCTTCACTACTCCTTTACTACAACCCTCTTTAATTATGGCCTATTTCCAAAACTAATATGTTCCTCTCCAGTTCATTTACCTTAATTACAACCAATACTATTACTTAACGTTACACTTAACTTTATTTTTTTAAAGCTAAATATATTATTTTATTTAATGTATTTTTTCTCTGTATTTTATTATTTTATTTTTCTACTTTTTTTATCATTATTTACTTAATATTTTTTTCTTTTCTTTTTTGTCTTGTGTGACCAAGACCAACATGGGGTAGGGGGATGGTGGGGTATCCCATTTCTTTTCATGTCACAAGCACTCAGTTATGTTCTGCATTTGATATGATGCAAAAAAACATAAAACAGATTTGTACAAGAAGATGATTTTGGCTTTTTATTTTTAGAAAAACTGCTCAAAATGATTTTAAAAAGCTATCAAAATAGTTGCTGATTCATTGATGGCTGACAACTAATGGATAAATCGTTGCAGCTCCAACTGATACAGGTGAAAACAATATCATTAGAGTCAATATCTCCACTTTCAAACTGATTAGTCGGTTCATGACTACATTCTCACAAGGCCAGGTGACTTTTTATGACCGCTTTATGATAGAGTTGAAGGCCTTCTGGTCAGTGCAGAGCGGTAAGAGGGACTTAGTTCCTCGTAAGGGTCAAGGTCAAAAAAATTACCGAATCCTACGTTCCCCACAATGCAACTGCAACTAGAAACTTTCCTAAGACGCATCCTGGACTCCACACCTCCAGTTAACCACAAAATCTGTACCAAATGCTGTGCCAATCTGTTGAGTTGATGTTGAGATATTTCTCAGGATAAGTGAAAACTTTGACCTGCTGGTGACGCTACAGGACAAATCAGAGAATCCCCAAACCCATCAGGCGTTGTGTGCCATGAATGTCCATACGACATGTAAAGATATTTCTGGACCAAATTTAGTCTAAGCTTACTTGATAACCTCATCAGGGTTGTCTTGTCAGACTTCGGAAGCTCCCTCTGAAAGTCTGAAACTGTTTTCACATGCCGTGTACTCCTCGTGAAAAGTAAACCGCACAACATATAAAATCTGAGTAGTGCCTGAAAGGTAGGTCTGCACAATGAATCAAAATTTGATTGAAATCATAATATCAAATCGCAGCATTTGTTAAAGGGAGTGAATGTAACTTTTTAAAGGTAGGAAACGCTTTGACGGGTGTTAACTCAGGCGCAAGTAACATTATCGCCTCCCGCCCAGGAGACCAGAACTACGGTGTGTCTCCTGGGCCTACTGGCCAAACAGGTGAAATATATAGCAATATTGTGGCTTTATCTGTCAATCACGTGCAGTCTAGTGTGCCCCGCCTCCCTGTTTTGACTGATGCTCGTTTGCGTCCATGCAGTAGAAGCGCAAGCACGAGCAACAAAACAGGACGCTGGCTGTCGTTGACGCAACAGCCAAACGTATCACTGTTAACAAGCAATTTCTGATTGTTACGTTGAGCCCCTTTAAAAGGTGAAATGTGTATCAAAATAACATAAATATTGTGGTGCTGCAGAGATGTGGCCTACACATCATAGTCCACAGAATGAGAAAGAGAAGACATCTTTTTTTGTTTGGTACAGATTCCCTCAAAACTCCCACCATATTCATTTTGTTTTTAAATGAAAATGTGAATAATGATGTAAAAATGATAATTCCCTCTAATATTGCAAATCATATTGCAATTGCAATATCAGTTAAAATAATCGCAATTAGATATATTTACAAAATTGTGCAGCATTAATAAAAGGATAAATGAACGAATGTCATCCCTTTCCCAACGAAGGCCCCAAAAAGAAACCTGACGTTATTCAGGCTGTTGTATTAAATATGTCTGTAATGTGACTGTAGTATTACCAGTCATGCCACTGAAAGTCAAAAGTACTTTCGGTTTTGTTTTTTTAAACATATGCAGTTACAGAGGCAGAGGATGCAGAGAGGGAAAGTGAACTGAAATTATCCCTTTCATCATCGAAAAAAAATGTATTAATCTTCTATAGAAATTAATCAAATTAAAGGAAGTCAGATAAATTAGGCAGCTTCAGCACGGTTACACGACATTTAAGACAGCGAGGCATGACATTTGAAATTATTAGTTAAAACATCAAGAACAGACCCTCAGACAGATGCATTGACCTGCACACAGCCACATTGACTTACAAACCACTCACACACACACACACAAAGGGGTCTGAGATACTATTAATCAGAAGCCACATGAATGGCTGCTCCTCCCTCCGACCGCCGCGACACCGTTCATCTAACAGTTTCAAAGACACGTCGAGCAGAGGAAGAGGCTCATTCTGTGGGTCACACTGAGGCCACTTCCTCTGCAGCCCACCCTGAATCCCTCCCAAAGTGAAGTCTGCCTCCTCCTCATCCTCCCTCCGTCTCCCTTTACTTCCTCTCCCTTCATGCTCTGTCCATTTCTCAGCACAACTTCGAGGTCACTGGGTCCACCTGTCTCATTCATACAAGTTGTGTTCAGGGACTGTGGACAGCGCTTTGAGTTAAAATCTAGGTTGCATTCATGGTCTCTACAGAAGAAGTAATTAGCAACGATACATCTATCTCCTGATTTGACACTATCAGAATATTTGGATGCCGATTTTTAAGTATTGTGATTCTACAAGAATTGCGATTCGATATTACGATTTATTGCAAATTTTCAATCTTTTAACCCTTGACCATGCGATACAATTCTAGGGACTTTTACATTGGACAATATCTAAATGAATACATTAAATTGTTTGATTTTCAGCATGTATGTAGTCAGAGATGACCTGAATTCAAATATATTCCAGCAACCCAAAAATCAAAGAATAAAGACTTTTCCTTCACAAATTATTGTCCCTTTTTATTTGGAACATGTACTGTTTTATATTTATGCTGTTTTTTTACTTTGTTAACACCTTATTTTGAAACCAGATGTAGTCACGCGTGTATACTTACACTAACTTCGCCAAGTCTGTCACTAGCTCTTACCGTTATCTCTGTTCTCTTTATATATCCATGATCAGCTCCATTGGGGTCGTCTGAATGCATTTAACATAAATGTCAGCATATGGTTGCTCTACAGTTTTAGCGTCGGCCAATTTCACCAGAGATGAGTTGACGTCTGGCTTGACCGCATGTTACCGCAATACAATATTTCCTGTCCATGACAGAGTTAGCATGTAGCTTTAGCCATCATGTCTAGCTCATGTTGAAACCCAAAGTGTTTCCATTCTTTACTGTTTTTGTAGTTTTTACCACTTTGGATTTAACATGTGAGGGTGCAGGTCGTATCCACGTGGAAACGCCTCCGTTTTCTGCTTTTTTGTTTCGGCTCGCTGCGGCCGACTGCGGCTTGTTTTGGTGACGGATACGGAGCGAATATGACATCACGTTACTCAGACTACAACAATAAAAGCGGTAACTTCCTTCTACCTCTGCACTGACTCAAATGAAGCAAATATATTACTTCTGGCAAATTTATTTAAAAATCATTTTTAAAAAAATCATGACACACAGGTGAATCGATTTTTTCCCACCCCTAGTGACAAGATAATAATAATAATAATACACAGAATACTGCTTGGCTGAGGTAGAAAACCTTCAATAAAACTCCACTGTGGTAAAATCCTCGACATACAGCGAACACAAGATGTAATCATGAAATGTCTGTATTACAGATTCTGAGGCTGCTTGCTACTGGCAAGAAAAAATATGTTCCACGCGATCAGATAAGTTTCTAGTTTTCCAATAAGAAGCCCGAGCAGAGGGAACATTGCTTATTTGTTATAGTCCAGAGAGGTAACAGCACAAGGAGCCACTGTACGAGAACCAAAGAAAAGACAAAATGTGAGGCCTCGTTCCACCGTGCACCAGAACAGATAAATCATAGCAAACAAAGCCTTGGATCCTTTTAAATGTGACTCAATTTGACAGAGTGTGAATGAGGCACCTGATTTTCAGCAAATGAGACTGTTGACAAGGAGACAGGCGATGATTGTGCATCTCTCAGACACCTGTTTCTGCTTGTTTGAGACACAGTAACATAGTGTAGCATTGGACAAAAACTTTGGGGCCCCGAGGACTTTGAGGCGGTTTCTCCTCACAGGCGCTTGTAGAGGCGAGCCCCCTATATGCCACAGGTGTCGAGCTCTTTTCCAGGGTCCCTCAGGCTGTGGGCCGCCTCAGTGAGGAAGCACACATACTGGCCTTTGTTTGGCGTGCCAGCAGACTTCCCCATAGACTCATAAAGGGCGCTACAGAAACAAAAGACTCCATCAAAGTGACACTGTTTCTCCAGCCTGCTCTCAAACACACACACACTGATTCCACTATAAGTGTTATGAATGATTCATTTGTGTTTAGAGGCTTTAAGATGATCTTCAGCTTTCCTCCAGTTAGCTCAAAATCTGCTGAAACAAAAGCCAACCTAATCAGGACTTGTAAACACATTCAAAGGAAGTCATATCCATACCTGTTCTTCATACCTGCCTGACAGGAAGTGTGTTTATGCCGGTTGGACTCTCTCCCCTACAGGCAGGGTATGCCCATATTTGGACAATGCTCTTATGAAATGCTGTGTGCTGTATGTCAGAGGAAATAACACAAGAGAGGAGAGTTTGTGTCCTCACAAAAGGTGTGTCTTCCTGTGAGTGGGAGCACTTCACATCACATTCCTATAGATTCAACTATGCAGGAAATACAGCACTAGGTAATCACACGTGCAAAGCCTCTCACAGACGTTCGGTTTCATTCACTCTGAAATGCATGCATGGAGAAAAGTGTATTAAACAGTATATCACAAAATTAAGAGGTCATTTGGGAGACAAAAAGAAAATTTTGAGAAAATTATTTGATTATTTCCTGAATGTTAAGGATTGTGTCTGGAAAAGCTTTAATACTGTGATCACGACATCATCTGCTATCTGCTTAATAACACTGAATTTATCTGATTACCTTTCTTTTTGTTCCTCTTGGCTTTGCATATATTCAGAAATGAGGTAATTATTTTTGGCTTTATTTCTAATAGGGTCCTTGTCTCTACAAATGAATGAATGTGAATATAAATAAATGTCAAAGTTAAAGCGATAATAACATGTTAACACAAATTTGTTTTTCCGCCACTAATTTCTTTAACGCATTAACACAACTTGCGATTTTTAGGGTTGCAGCAGGCTCAGTTTTAAAGCTATAAGATACTGGCATCATATGAAACCAGAAAACCTAAAGAAACCAGTGGTACCAACCACGTTATACTACAATACTGCTTGTCCTGAAAGAGGCTAAGTACCGCTCCAAACGTAGGCTACATTTTGGCAAGGATGGCCATTTTCACAGGGGTCCCTTAACCTCTGACCTCAAGATATGTGAATGAATATGGTTTCTGGGGTTCCCTGGTAGCTCACCTGGTAGAGTGGGTGCCCCATGTACCATGTACATGTACCATGTACATGTACCATGTACCAAGGCTCAGTCTTTATAGCAGCAGTCCAGGGTCTGAATCCAACCTGAGGCCTTTTTCTGCATGTCATCCCCTCTATCACGGTCAATTACAGTCAAAAGCCCCCCAAAAATTTCTTTAAAAACAGGAAAATGGGTTCTCTGGGTACCCACAAGTCTCCCCTTTACAGACATGCCCACTTTACGATAATCACATGCAGTTTGGGGCAAGTCATAGTCAAGTCAGCACACTGACAGCTGTTGTTGCTTGTTGGGCTTGAGCTTACCATATTATGATCTGAGCATATTTTTTATGCTGAATACAGTACCTGTGAGGATTTCTGGACGATATTTGTCATTGTTTTGTGTTATTAATTGATTTCCAATAATAAATATATGCATACATTTGCATAAGGCAGCATATTTACCCACTCCCATGTTGATGACGGTATTAAACACTAGACTAATCTCCCTTTAAAGTAAATTTGAACGAATGAAAAATGCGTGATTCATCGTGATTAACCATGGACAATCATGCAAATAATCACAATTAAATATTTTAATCGACTGACAGCCCTCAGGTAAAGTTTAAAAGCATCAGTGGAAGTATTGTAACTGCAGGTACCAACAAACAGTAGCTCATCTACAGAGTAATGAATAACACTCCGCTTGTGTTGGTTACTATGGAGTCCTTCCAGTAAATAATCCAGACAGTAACACGATATAGGGGTGCACGCACACGCACACACACAAACACACACACACACACACTATCTGAGCTTATTTGACAGGACAAATAACTGACTCATGTCGCAGGTGCGACATACACAACATGCTCTCTCTGCAGGAAAAGACCTCTTTCACACCTCTCTTGTGAGAATAAACAAAAATGACTAAGTGTTATGGACGAGTATGTTTCATAAAAAGCTTACAGTATGTTTGGACCACCTGGTGACAGATGGTGTGTGTGTGTGTGGGAGAGATAAGAGTGTTAAGCGAAAGCACACTAAAGCACCTTTTTGCCATTGTGAAAGAGGAACCACTGAACCTAGTTTGAAGCAGCCAGCTACTAGAGGGAGGCAGTATGCAGTCAGAGCGCACCACCATGTGGCACGAAGAAGGTACTGCAGATTTGTGTGTAATAATTACTACGTTATTCTGACCGATAATATTTCATTCCTACGCAGTATTTAGTATTCTGTTTTTCTTCTATTTAGACCTGGTAAAACAGCTTGCCGCAGTGTTCATGCTGAATATATCAAAAACTTATCACACAGAGCATCAGTGTTTCCACACACACACACACACACACACACACACACACACACACACACACACACACACACACACACACACACACACACACACAGTCGTGTACTTCTATCTTTGTGAGGACACTCATTGACATAATGCATTCCCTATAGTGTTGTCACAATACCAACATTTTGGTATCGATACCGGTTCCAACATGGATTTCGATACTTTTCCAAACAAAAGCATGAACACATTACACATCAGTAAATAAAATAAAATACCACAAAGACAGGCTTTTCTAATACAGAGTTTTTAAACAAATAAAATAAATAAAGAATAAAATACAATTCAAAACACTAACATCTGAACATCTGAAAACACTGCATCTTTTTTGTTATTTTGATCAGAAATTGTTATCCGTCACCAAGCTTTCCTCCTGCTCCGTTTGCTTCTAAACGCTGCTCGCTCGCCTCGGCTCAAATTACAATGCGGTAACATCACATGACGACGTCACAGCTGCCAGCGCTATATATATATAATGCAAGTACCGGTCTCATCCAAACACAGTATAGTACCGTTTTAAATGCATCAGTACCCCGGTACCAATTTAGTACCGGTATACCGAACAAGCACCTTAACCATCACAACTAAATGCCTGACCCCAACCCTTACCCTAACCTAAACCTAAACCTAATTCTAAACTGGACCTTAAACCCAAGTTTGAACCCCCAAAAAGGCCTTTGAAGGTCTGTCTGAAGGTGAGGACCGGCCAAAATGTCCTCACTTTCCAAAAATGTCCTCACTCTGAAGGTCTAAAACTCAAACTGGTACTCACAATGATAGCTGTACAAGTACAAGTACACACACACACACACACACACACACACACACACACACACACACACACACACACACACACACACACACACACACACACACACACACACACACACACACACACACACACACACTCAAAGCAGAACCCACAAGATGTGCTCTAAGGCCCGACGTTCTGTGAAAGAAACACTATCCATTTGTTCCTAGAGATAGCTGTGGGGTGTTATGACACTGCCAAATACCATCCACTCCTGTGACACCACCACCACATCCCCTCATGCTGATCGTTCTCAGGATTGTTGGTGTTTTTGAGAAGCTCGGTAGAAAAGAGAGGCAAAAGAAAAACACATCTTTGGTTTACATATCGTAGTTCGCAGCAGGTGGCCCGTCCTATCTGCCCAGTCAGGCTGAACGGCAGGTGGACGACAGGAAGACGCTCCTGCATGCGGCAGGTTGAAGACGACAATAGTCCTAAAAATAAAGTCTTATTGTCAGCACGGATCTATGTAAAACATTTTCTCCCTACCCCTCTTCTAAAGTTATTCTTCTGTCTGTTCACTGCCCCTTTTGAACAGAAACACATACCGTATATACATACACAGCACTGTGAAGTTGGGCTGAAAAACATTTTCTGTTTGGGAGTTCTGTTCTGTTAAATAAGTCCATTAATATCAAGTCAATTTGTAAGTAATAAATAAGTTTTTCCCAATATCAGTGTATTTATAAATCAAAACATTGAGTTAAAGTTGTAAACTAGGCTACAACTGATGATTATTTTCATTTAATTCAACTGTCAATTAAATTTTAAATTTAATTTCTTGGGCTGTCAATCGATTCAAATACTTAATCCCCATTAACTGCATGATTGTCAAACGCAAATTAAATCCACATTTCAAAGTGTACCTTAAAGGGAGATTTGTCAAGTATTTAATACTGTGATCAGCATGTGAGTGAGCAAATATACTGCTTTATGCAAATGTATGTATATATTTGTTACTGGAAATCAATTAACAACACAAAACAATAACAAATATTGTCCAGAAACCCCAGTACAGCTGTTAGCATGAAAAAAATATGCAGAAAAAATGCTCAAATCATAACATGGCACGCTTAAGCCTAACAGGTAACAACAGCTGTCAGTGTGTCAGTGTGCTGACTTGACTATGACTTGCCCCAAACTGCATGTGATTATCATAAAGTGGGCATGTCTGGAGACTCGTGGGGACCCATAGAAACCATTTCATTCACAGATCTTGAGGTCAGAGGTCAGGGGACCCCATAATGGCCACGATAGTTTTTCTTTGCCAAAATTTAGCGCAAGTTTGGAGAGTTATTTAACCTCCTTAGCGACAAGCTAGTGTGACATCCATATGACATGGATTCATCAGGTTTTCTAGCTTCATATGATGCCAGTATCTTCACTCCAGCTTTAAACTGAGCCTGCGACAGCCTCAGAAAGACTGGCTGCAGTAATGCGTTAATGAAATTAGTGACGTTAAAACAATTTTGCCTTAACAAGTTAACTTTGGCAGCCCTAAATATTTAATCCGCAATTCATTATAAACAAAGCATCTCACAATGTCACAGAGGTCAAGGCATCTTCAAATTGCTTGTTTTGTTCAGCAACTGACTGAATTTTTATAAAACAGGCTTTTTTCACAGAAGACATTTTGATTGATTTTTATCATGTCATACAGTAGGAGGAGGCATACTGACTCACGGTCACACAGGGGTGTACATCAGGGGTTTCATTACTATACGATATATAGATGTTCATAATTAACTGTTTGACTGTTAATCGACATCAAGAATTTTAACCGATTAATGCTGTTGGTTAAACGGTTAAAAGAAATATGAATTAATTAAGAGAGAGCCGGCGCAGATACAGGAAGTAGGTAGGCTCCGGTCTTGAGCGGAGGAGTTGTAGCTTGTAGCCTCAAAGCATTTATTCACTGACAAATAAACTGTACACACACTGTCTGCTACGCCTACGTTCACAGATAGGACGCCACCAACAAACCCACACTCACTGCCGCCACGCACACGCGGTCTGTCGGACACTCGCTGAAGTTACACTGCACTTCACAACGGTGAACACAAAGCCACCAACACACACACGGTTTGTCGAACAATAGCTAGTTACGCTGTTAAGTTACGCTGAGCGGCAGAGTATCTTTAATCCGAGCAGACACACAGCTGACAACCTGCTAAAGTAAACTAAATGTGCGGTGGAGACTTACTGGTGCATGTGCGTGGCACTACATGCTGCACCGTGGCTGCTATGGTAACGCTCCTGATGGCTGTTGACTCAGTTGTCTGTTGCGGTCATAAACTGCAGCTGGCGCATCGCTGCATGAGACGCATTAATCTTGTCGGTTAACGGTTAATAACCGGTTAAGGAGGGTCAGTTATCGGTTAAATTTTCTTTCTAAAATAAGCATCCCTAATACGATATCACATCGATTCTTTGGACAATATGATATTTGAAGATATCACAAAGTCTGCTGCAATACAATTTAGATTCAATTGAATTCAGGTGCCTGTGACCGATACGAGTTGATATCAAATGTCCATTTAACAGTTACATTTATATCAACTCACAAAAAGCAACTAAAATATGATTTGAAAATTGTATTAATGGGAAAGACGGAAATGATGAAACAGACATGCCATGGGAATTTCAAAATAAAGGCTTATTTTAAAAGCTGATATGTATTGAAGTTTTCACTTGGCATCAACGATACTGAACAAATACACTGATCCAGATCAACGTATCGTCACACTCCTCCTGTCACAGTGGCCCTATTCAGACATGGCATGGCTTACTATGACATTTTAATAGAACACATTCTGCTGTGAAAAAAAGGTTCATGGAGAAAAGGGAATCATCCCATTTAAGAGGCTGAAACTAGCAAAAGTTTAGCATTTTGCCTGGCAAATGAAAATTAATGATTATAAAAGTTGTTGGAGATTAATTTTCTGTTAAACGACTATTTCATTCATGCACTGGTTGGAAAATTGTAATTTTTTTGCTTCTGAATTGAAACTATGGGGCTGTTCTACTATGAACACACATCACTAATGAATGATTTAATCCTGGGTTTTGGATTTTGGATGGTAGAGAAAACTGAAAATATGATGGGATATTATTATTGTATTATCAGACTAATTTATCAACATATCTGCTGCAAACACCCTGCTCCCACCTGCAAACTTCACACGATGAAGTTCATCATCTCAGCTCATTCACTAACCTTGACAGAGGGCTGGTTGCAAATCTAACCTCAGATCAGTGTCTACGAGGAACTTAAACCCTGGACACAGTTTACACTCTAAACACAGCTATCTTATCTGCTTCCTCCTCTCTGTCCAATCAGAGTTGAGGATGAACAGCGGCGTACAGCGCAGGCAGCAAACTGAGGCCTCCTGAACAACCCGATCCAAGACAAGTCTCGAAACGTCGCTGTGCGTTTGATGGAGTTGGTTTTAAGGTATTCTGCAATGCTTCTTATTATGCATGCAAAATTAAATATGTTTTGTGAAGACACTGCTATACTCATTTTATTTATGTTTGAAATTTTGTTATTTTAAGCATTATTCCAAAACAGGTAACTCAAATCATGCAATGTGACTAGTCAATAGTTATGGTCAACAGCTAAGATGTACAATAAATAATACTGCATATTGTTAAATATCACCTAAGAATATAAACTACTTCAGTCTAAAGCCATTTAAAGGACAGTCACCTGCTCAAACTACAAAAAGGAGGTTGTTTTGCACATGAATCTACATGCTGGTTTCACTCTGTAGACTCTGATATATCCAAAAAAGACTCCTCAAAAAACATGTCCTCCTCATAACATGCTACCACAGGCCCCCAGAGCTTGGTGGGCGACGGCAAGTCCCAACATACCGTAGTCATGAGTTATTGCTTCAATAACCAGTGAACACATCACAGCTGATACTGAAAGTCGTTGTTGTTTCTCCTCATTTAAGGAAAAATTATACATAAACAATCATGACAACTGGCAGAACTTGAAATGGAAAGCCTCCACTATCAGTGTGAAAAAAGACGATATACGATATTATGGTCCAAAAAACACATAACACATTTTAGTTTTAAAAATATCTCCAAAAGTACATAATTCCCTGATGTTTTGCCCCAGCGGGGAGTCATCTCAGGCCACCCAAGCTTGTAACATACTGGCAGAATCCCAGATGAGTATCGTTCTGTTATCATAGACACGTGAGGATCATTATCGTGGCCAATCAACACTGGTGTCTAACGATAATCTTAGTATATCGCCCAAGCCTAATTTGAGGCGAGAATATTAATTCGTATTTGATCGGCGCTGCCTAGTTCGACCATCTGACAGTTTTGCAGGTAGCGACTGACAGCTGCTGTAGAGGCAGCTCGGCTCCAGCTTGGCTCTGATTGGTTGTTTTCGTTCTGGCGCCATCGAATCTTGCAGATGACCTTATGAGCAGTTTTATAAGAAATCCTTTATTTGTTGTATATTTGATCAAAGTTACCG
This sequence comes from Pterois miles, assembly GCA_947000775.1. Classification (NCBI taxonomy): domain Eukaryota; kingdom Metazoa; phylum Chordata; class Actinopteri; order Perciformes; family Scorpaenidae; genus Pterois; species Pterois miles. Next base: position 156,003 of record CAMQGK010000263.1, read on the forward strand.
ACTACAGCTTTAATCAAACAAAAATGCTGAACATTCACTGCCTCCAGCTTCTAAAATGTGAGGATTTACTGCTTTTCTTTATTATATTGATATTAGAATATTTGGGCTGCTGGTTTAAACAAAATAAGCTATTTTAACCTATCAAGACCTGAGGGGCCGCCTATAAAAAACACTGAGCTGTTTTTGAAAACAACCTCCTAAAACCAGAGGATTTCTAAAAAACTTGACAGAATTATCAATGTTTACAAAAACCTTTATTTCTCAGCCTCTGCAGCAGATGGAAATATGAAATAAAAACCAGCTTAGACTTTTGGATTTGATGAGAGCTTATTGTTATTGCTTATTGTCCACCCGGTCTTAAAAGGTATAAACACACAAATGTAGCATCCGGTCTTAATTGGTTAAATATGTCAGTTTGAGCTAATTAAAACAACAAAACACAGATTAAGTGAGAATAAAAAGTACAGTTTCAGCGCTCCTTGTTTGGGTGGAGACACCAGTTCTACCTTTGTTTGCCAACTGTCTCCTCCGCTCAGACTGACAAACACGACGACACAAAGCTCTGCACAAGTTATAGCACCAGCACATAATTTAGGTGCACACACATTTTTTCACTGCACCTTTTGGCACCGCAATAACACATTTTAAGCGTTAGTTCCCATAGGACTACACTACGGATGTCATAGTACCGAAAATGTAGTAGTTGATACCAATACCAGTGAAATTCGATGATTCTGATACTATGTTAAAAAACAAAAGTGAAATAAAAAAATCCCATGCACTCAACATCCGCTCATTTATTAGTTTGCATACTGTTTTTTGTTAGGAAGATTAAAAAGATCTACCTTTATTAGTCCCACAGTGGGGAAATTTAATTTACATTTTGTTAAAATAAAAAAAGGTAAAAGAAGAACAAAAAAAAAAAAAAAAATAAAAAGGGAGAGGAGAGAGAAGGGGGGGGGGGCCCGGGAAGGGGGCCGGGGGAGGGGGGGGGGGGGGGGTGTGCTGGGGGGGAGCGCGGGGGGGGGAGAGGGGAAAGGGGGGCCCCCCCGGGAAAAAAGCAAACACAAATTAGTGGGTAGGTGAGGGGAGGAGAAGGGGGGGCGCCCGGGCCCCAAACAAGACAATACAAAACAAACTGATACACCCCCCAATACTACAAATTAAACAGATCATAATTCCCTCTCTATTATCTATTTTATATTGTTGTGAAAACATCTCCTTCAAACTGGATTCATTCAAGTTTCTGACCAAAAACTATATTTTACAAGATGACACTGGAACACATCGCGATAACGATAGAATTTCCCTTTGCCTAATACTCATCTTAGAGCCTGAACGCACCATAACTTTAAATCAATGGCGCCTCCCGTTAAGCTCTCATCTGGCTGATTTCAACAGACTTGTTGTTCACAATGTAGCATGATCAGGGAAGAATAGGGCAGGTCACCTGGACACATTGATAGTGAGTTGCACAGTCTACCTACAGCTCCATCGGGTGTCCACGTCTCCATATTACGTTAGTATCAGAGCAGCGTGATGTAACGTGATGTGTAGCGAGTGCGTAGTCGAGTGTCAGAGAGCGATGCACTACGAGCAAATCAGCTGTTTCTTCTGAGCAGAGCAGAAATTAGCTTGTGATATTAACTATACCATTCATGTGAAATGAATGCCTGTTCAGGTTTAGGCATCTTACAGGGACCAGGTCGGCAGGCCGTTGTGGGTTGGACCGGTCGGGGACAGGTGTAACTGGCACTGCAGCATTTTTCTTGACAAAAAACAACCACTATTTCTTTTCATTTTGAATAACCATCAAGTTTTATGGTTGTAATGTTGCTCCAGCAGGAGTAGGCTATAAGGTGTGGTTTCACACACACGGTGCACCCACTGAAAATACAGTATTTAGTTGCCCTCCACAGATTTTCGGTCTCACATGCGACTAAAATGGTCGCATACTGGAGCCTTGTTTATCACAAAATCTCTCTGACACATTTACGGGAATGAGGGGAAATCAGGTCTGTTACACTACCTTCCTTACCTAACTGACGGTTGCTACGACAACACTTCCTGCTTGGCACATCTGAGTTTGATGTCAATCTGATTAGCAATGAGCACTAACAGGGCCTTACTTCCTGAAGCCAGCAGTGAAAAATCTACCATCTATCTTCACCTTTAAAGATGACATTTCATTTCCCCACATTTCATAATAAATACAAAAATTAAAACAGACAAAAAAACAATAGCTTGGAGAATGTTTCTGATTTACATGTTACTGAGTTGGTGTTTTTGAAAGCCAAAGAAAAAGGATCGCTTGGTATTTCATGAAAGCAAGTAATTCTGCTGCCAAACCAAGAGATGGGTGTGACTGTATATCCGCAATGTAACCACCACTCCTCTCATCTGCTCCTGGGTAGGGTGGAATTCAACAAACCACCGCAGGATAGGCCTTGTGACTACCAACACACACACACACACACACACACACACACACACACACACACACACACACACACACACACACACACACACACACACACACACACACACACACACACACACATCACAAACACCAACTCCAACACCTCCCAACTGCAGAGGTGTGTCTGTTTTTGGCTAAACCACCAAATTACAGACCTGATAAATTGAAGTACTGCCATGATGCATTCCCTAATCATTTATTACAGACAACAGAATACAGCCAGAGATGTTAAGCTGCCACTGACGTAATATCTGATGTCTCCTTAAATATGCATTCCATGATCATTCAGTTATTAGTTGTAATAAAACTTTGTTTAGATAATACTTGACATTAGTGAACTTATCTATCAACCTGTCAATTATTTTTTATGCACCAATACCGATCTCATAGCAGGCCAATACTGACTCAGATTGCTGGACTGGATAATGGTGACAATGGCGCCGATCTATTTGATTCAATTCTATATTTATAAACTATATACATTGCATACTAGAATTTTAATTCTTGTTTAAGTTTTGACCAATTTGATGGCGCATTAAAAAGTTTTACACTTGAATTGTAATTGATGTAAATAATTCCTGTTAATTTTGAAGTTTTTTTCCAAGTTGCTGATGTACAACTTATTATTTTAATAATAAATAACAAGTCTTTGATTTGATATCTATGTATTTGTTTGTTACATTTTGTTTGATAGTATTAGGAAAGCAATGTTTAAGTCTGATGTTGCCTTAAATGTAAAAGAATGACCCCAGTCACTTCCACACAGTGAGGCATATAGTTTATTAATTAAACACTGGTATCAGATCGGTTCTCTGTATCGGCCCACGTATCAGTATCGGGACTGAAAAAGTAGGATGGGTGCATCCCTAATGAAAATAATGAAAAATGATTAAAAAATATCCACATATGAGAAGCTGGAACAAGAGAATATCTGGCATTTTTGCTTGACGAATAATAATAAAATTAAAAAAATAATAATAAAAAAGATGAACTGATCATCAAAAAGTTGGGGTTTCATTTATTTATGATCAGCTAATTGATTAATTGACTGGGCTTAATGGTTTCAGCTCTAAACATGTTAACATGTCTTAAACTACATGCTGGATTTGAAACCTAACTAACGGAGGCTTATTAATATCAGATTAATTTAAGAACAGCAACTAAAAATTATTTATTACCGTTGATGAATCAGTTCTTTTTCTAAATTAATCCATTTATGTCAGAAAATAAATAAGATTTTAAATAAATTTTAGTCATTTTAGTAACAGTCCAGACCCCTAAGATATCCAGTTTACTATCATATATGACCAAAAAAAAAAATGAAAGAAAAAAAAGCATTAAAATCTTTCCTTAAAATCCTTTGACAACCTGGAAGCAGCAAATGTTTGGATTTTTTTTAGAGATGACAGTGATTAATCAACTAATGTGATTAATACTAATACTGATAGCGATAACCTGGACTTTTGGTATTTTACCGATACTGAGTACCGATCCGATATCAGTGTTTAATTAACTGCTTAAAAAGCTGTGTGCCTCACTGTGTTGACGTGACTGGGGTCATTCTTTTATGTGTAAGGCAAAAGCTTGACCAGTTAATATATAGATACGTATTTAGTGATACATAGAGATGTATTTACTGAATTGTAATTCATTATTACAATTATTCATTATCAAAATAATAAACTGTACACCAGCAATGTGGCAAAAAATCTTCAAAATTAACAGGAATAACAATTCAAATGTAAACCATTTTAATGCAGCAACAAATTGATCAAAATTTAAACAGGAATCAAAAATACAGTATATAATGTATAGAGTATATAAACATAGAACTGAAATGAATAGATCGGCCCCATTGTCACTGATACCTCATCCAGCTTTTTGAGTCAGTATCTGCCTGATATCTGATCCGGTATCTGTATCAGTGCATCCCTAGCTCTTAACAGATTTAAACCATATACATGTGTGGAGTTATTACTGTGAGTGTCAAAAACACAGAGTAGGAAGAGTGTGAAAGTACTCTTTGTTGAGGTAGAAACATATACTTTACAATATACAGTATACTTTTAGAAATGTGTACTTTTAGAAACATGCAGTTTTAGAAACGTGTACTTTAGTGCTTCATCTGTGTGTGTTCCAGAAAATATGGGAACCACTCAGTCGGGTAAGGAAGTATAAGTTCACTCAAAAGACACTGAAGCAAGCACACACGGTCACAAACCAACTCCACCGACTTCAACAAAGTGTACAGTGAAAGACCTGCGGGGGAATCCACTATGAGGAAACAGATCCTGGCTGAGTGACAACAGGATCAGGCTGCGGCCGCCGCCGCTGCTCGCTGCGTCTTCCTCCCGCGCCAAACTGTTTTGTGAAAAAGTCGCCTGCAGAGCTGCCGATCGAGTCGGGCAGCATTCTGTGTCAGAGGAGATGCGGAGCAGCCGGTTAGCCAATAAGGTATTGCAGCATTGGTTACAGCTGAGTGTGCCACTTCCCACATGATCCCAACAGATCATCCATTGTCCAACAAGTTAAACTCTTACGAAGACAGAAAGAGATGAAAATCCATCCTCGCCTCAATCTCAAACTGTACAGGGAGTCCCCTCACCTTTTTTTAATCTAATCATTGCATTAAGCCAAACGTTGTACTCATCCCAACCACCTATCCCCCTCCTCCTGTTACTAATCAATTTACATGCATCGCACATCACGTTAAATCCTGCCAGCAATCCAGGCTACACAGCTCTAAATGCAGCCACTGCCACCAAAACTGGTAGCTTAAAAATTGTTCCTGTCAAAGGTCACATTTTGACCTCGACGATATTATTTGAGGCTGTTCTATCCATTCAAATGAGGGAAGGAAATGAAAACTTCTTGTGAGTGTAGCCTGCAGATTTTGCCAATAATACAGGGGGGTTAGTGTTTGTTTTCTGAGGAACTGCACCAGACAGGCTCATGATCAGACCTGACAGCATTCGACATGGCAGCTGTTCATGAACGTCATCATCTTCTCATAAAACTGCAGCATATTCCTGCTTTTACCAGAGAGCACACAGGGTACGGCTGTCCCGAGTGCCATTTTTTGGACTTCAAGGCTTCGGTGAGAAATAATCAAAGGCATTCAAAGCTTCAGGACAGTGCTGCATTACTGTACACACATGCTCCTCTACAAATAACAGTGATATCCACCTGAGAATAACTAATAATAATTAATGTTGACTATTAATTATGAATACTGTTGTGGGATTATTCTTTATTTCATGGGCTATTTTGGATTTATGCATTCTTATTCAATACTTAAATATAAAAACTTTTTTAAATTAAGCATTCAAATAGTGATTTAGAGGTCGATTACCATGGCAACAGTCGAAGCTTCGAAGCATTCAGGTCAGTCGTAACACGGACACACGTTTAATGAGCCAAATATAAGTTACGCAATGAATACTGCCCAAAGTTGGGCTTTGCTCAATGCTACAAAAAGCCGTCATGGCACAGTGCTTGCCATTAGAAATAATGGGTTTCCGAACGCAGCGGTGCTGTTGTCACATTTTGTCTGAATGGGCCTTCGGTGAGTGAAAGATGGAGAGGAATACTCAAGCAGGGGCAAAAAAATGAATGAATAAAATACTAATATTAGTTTATGCCAGAGAATTACACAAATTTACACCAGAGGGGCGAATTATACAGTTTTCTTTGCTGAAAATTAAAAGTAAAATTACATGTAACCCCACTCTGACACCTCTCCATTACTGCATGAGTGTGTGTGTTTGTGTGCATGTACCATGTATAAGTTAAACAGAGTGTAAATTGAATTTCCCCACTGTGGGACTAATAAAGGTTGATCTTCTTCTTCTTCTTCTTCTTCTTCTTAACATTAAAATGTTGCTGCAGTGCAGTCAGACTTGAACTCCTCCCTATTTTTGAGGTCTCAATGTTGGCAAGCATTGTGAGTACCAGTAGGTGATTTCATTCAATACTACACATATTCATATCTGCAATTTTTGTCTGAATTCTGGGGCACTTCCTCTGTTCACTCCTTCATAATAAACCTTAAAATGTCTCATATTGTAAAATGTGAAAGAGTGAAAACTGAAATACACATAGCCCGTATTAAGAAACTGTGTTTTTGAAAACAAGCCGTCAGGATTTCTGTCCGTATGTGACGTCACAAATCTGCAATATTTAGACCATTTCACAGTTTTAGGTAAGTACACGAGATCACGTGGCAGCAGCAGGGGGCGGTGACAAGAAGTCAAACAGTTTACAGCCGCTTTCACTGAATTTACAGGAAGTCACAGAAAAAGTTATATCCTGTTAGATCCGTAGATCTGTAGGCTACTTGTAGTTTTCAGACCACGGTGGATTATATTTATATTTGTCTGTAAATATATGTGGAAATGTGCGTGTACCTAGCATTGTAAAGAATTTTGTAATGAGCGCTCGTTTTGATAAGCGCTTATAAATAACCTTCATTTTTAGAATTGTTGTTATTATTATTATCAACCACACACAACGTGTTTGTTAACGGATGAAACCGTCATTGCACAACATGACACTAACAGCCTACAATTTAGTGTTAAAAATTACAGTACAAACACAGAAAGTTCAGACTTTCTTTAACAAAACTTAAGCGCCAATCGGCTTTTTGATCAGGCGACAGCCACGCATTTCCCACAATGCCCCGGGTCTTGTAGTCGGCGGGGAGCAACTGCGGCGCCTGGCTCTAAGAACCGCAGCCGCCTCCATCTTGTGAGGTTATGGTTGCCCATGTGTGCATGACGTCAGAGCAAGATGGGATCAAGTCGGACACAAATCAAACCGCCGTGCATTGATCGATTCTGCGCAGGCCTGGCTCGTCTCCAACGAGCCTGTTGACATCAGCTGACAGGAAGTAAGCGTGGATCCAAGCTATTGCCTAGCAACACAGTTCTGTTGCAATTCTGTTGAAATGGGCTAAAACAGTATTTCAGACAGAGGTTAAATAGGGGCAAATTCAGGAAGACAGTATGGAGGAAGAGAGAGGGATTTTTTATATTATATTATAGAATGTAAACACATTGTAGTGGAAACACAAACCAGAAAAGTAAGAGGTATGAACCTGAAAATGAGCACAATATGGGACCTTTAATGAGTGTCACACCAAAACCAAACCCTTGTCATCAGCGTGAAGGCAGGAAGGTGTGTGTGTGTGTGTGTGTGTGTGTGTGTGTGTGTGTGTGTGTGTGTGTGGTGTGGTGTGACCCACTCATGTTGATGGGCATTGAGAGGAGGCTTTGATGGCAGTGAATGGGGTACTAATGAGTTGGCCTTATCAATGGCCGGTCTGTATTCTCCTCCTAATGGCCAGGGGGACATCAACAGAGCTGTTGATGCTCCATGTAAACATCTCAGCCACTTCCCTGTGTGGGGCCTCCACCTCAACCATCATAATCTAATTGGTTCACTACACTGGCACTGTCGCAAGTGGTTACCTATTGCATAATCGACTAATGTGAAGGAAGTGGCTGTTTTTTGTACCTACGAAAGTGTTTTTCTGTTCTGTAATAATATATTTGCTCTTTCTAAAATAAGTCATTATGTGGCAAACAGTAGGTGGGGCCTGTGGGGAATAATCAGGGCAGAAGGCCCAGACAGCACTGTGCTGAGTAAACCAACATATCACCTGTTGAATATAATCTACAAGCGATGAGTCTCATATGAATGTGTGGTCCCCGGAGTGACAGATAATGAACATTAAACACTGTTAGGCGTGAGTTTACTGTGGTGCCACCTAAAAGTGTTGCATAAACGGGTGAAGGCTGTGAAAGCTGGCAGCAATGACAGTAAATATGTCTCGTAGCAGAGCAGATTGAGACCAACTGTTGCTCCATGTAAAAGCGCGATCACGTCCGCCGTTAATGTGACAGTTTATCGACACATGGCAGTCTTACCTGGACGGGGTAATGTACAGTCAGGTCTAGCCGTGTCTCCTTTCACTGAAGCCAAACTGTATCCGTCAACAGACTGGGAGGAGACCTTTCCCTCTGCTGTGTCGCTCACGGCGCAATGTCACAACTAATGTGTTTACACCATCGACTGGGGAAAACCAGCTCTACATGGACCTTCCTGCCGCCGCTTCGCACCGCTTTCACTTCCCGCTGACGGTTGGCGTTAATGTTTAATTCCGTTTACTTTTTTCCCCCTTTCCAGTACGACCAGTCCTCCCCCCTCTCGTTTCCTTTTCCTCCGCCACTTGGACGCTTCGAGACGACAACAGCCGAATTTAGTCGGGAGGAGAGAGGCGGACCAACCGAGACACACCACGGCGTCAAGCTAGCTCCACGCCAGCTACCGTTAAAATGCTACTTCCTGGTGGGATTTTCGAAATAAAACAGCCGTTGAGGGTTATAAAACGTTGTGCAAGTGAAAATACTAGTTTTAAAGCTGCAGTATGCCACACTTTATTTTGGGACAATTGGCCAAAAGTTATATAATATCCTTTCAGCATATTGATCGGAGAGAAAACGAGACCTCTGCTCCTCCTCATGGCTCTGTTTTCAGGCTTTTAATGGTGCCTTCCCATTTTAATCGGGTTAAGACTTGGGCCCATATGAACGCCCCCCTCATCTCATATTCATAATTAAATGACATTTTACAGTATATTAGAGGTTTTTTTTTTTTGCTAATTTTATATGTCTGAGGAAAGTGTTGACATCCTCAACAGCCTCATCTTTCTCCTCTGTCATTATGCCTTTACATTTCCTACATTATGCTACCCACTTGCTAGCTTTCTGAATTATTAGTTTCTGTGGCTTCTAGACTGTAACAATCATATGCCGTTGCTTAGCAGCAGTGTTCTTAACACTTGAACGCCACGCATACCGTGTACATGACGTCCCATCACATAAACACGGTAAACACGACCCCATTTGAAGGCACCATAAGAATCTAGCCCATGACGGGAGACTTTGACCAATCACAGGTCATCTCAGAAAGAGAGAGCGTTCCTATTGGCTGTGCTGCAGTCATGTGGCAGTGCTTGACATTCTCTCAAGAGATCTCATGGTATGGTAGTAATTCATTAGACAGGTAATCTGAAAAAACATCATGTGCCTCTGTGTCCTCTGGTGCTCTTAATAGCATCTGCAAGATTTCACAGACCAGAGAAAAACAATCAATCAGAGCTGATGTGGAGCTTGCCATCTCTGAGCAGCTGTCAATCACTCACAGACTCTGATCAAACGGGCAAACTAGGCAGCGCTGATCAACTGTGAATCAATATTTTGTTACTGTAATGCCCATTTCTCTCCTCAGATGTCAGAAACATCTTGTAGTTACTGTTTAACTGTAAAATGAGAATATTTGACCCTGCAGCCATGTTGAGATCAGTTGAGGAAATACCAAGCACCGCCCACCAGCCGGAGCACACATTCTCAATTTACAGCTAAACAATAACTACAAGATGTTTCTGAAAACATTTGAGGTGAGAAATAGTCATTACAGTAACACAACATTGAGTCATATTTGATCAACACTGCCTAGTTTGACCGTTTGACTGGAGTTTGACAGCTGCCTCCGTTGAATGAACAGCCAATAGCAACACTCTTTCTCTCTGAAATGACCTGTGATTGGTCAAAGTCTTCTGTCACAGGCTAGATTTTTTTTTTTCAAATCCTGAAAACAGAGGTATGAGGAGGTGCAGATGTCTATTTTTTTCTTCTGACTGCAAGTTTATTATTTAGTTATTTTTGAGGAAGCACTGTAAATATGAATGCATCAAGTTCTAGTTTATCTTCAAAATATCCCCCAATCAAAACGTAAACTCTAAAAAAATAAAACAACTTCCTGTCTCACACTGGCTCTCTTTGGCTAACTTTATTAATAGAGGAGCGGTCAGGTTTGTTGTTGTTCTGCTTTAAGCCATGCAGAGGCGCACTCTCCCTACTGTATATAAATACATGTTCACATTCAAGCATTCAGTATTTGCACCTAACAAATGTCACTGTATTTCAAAAAATCTCCATTTTATGATGAGTATATTCAGTTTAGTATGAAGAATTGTAACTTAGGGTCACTATAAATTTAACCAAGTACACACTGAATTCCCTAAAGACATATTAAACTGAATATTTTTCCTTGATTTCTCTTTACATTACTGGCAAATATGACTAGAAATATATTATATTTATATAAAACTCAACATTCAGAGCAAAGACTATGACAGTACACCAGGGTGTAAAAGTTTTATTTATTTAAATTAGCATAAAATGCAAAAACAAAACTAAAAACCATGTGTAATAGGCTACAGTCAACTTCAAAAACATTGATAGAGCTTGATGTATACATTTTGTGAAGTTGAAAATAAGCACTTTATAAAAAATAGATATCTACATTGTAACATAATGAACGTACAGTATGCATTTTCCCAAAGTGGCTATGTGGTCTGCACATTTCCCCCAATGATATATATGAAAAAAGATCACCACTTGAAAGACTGACAGCAGCACTAAACATGATCTGTATCGATGACTGGGAATAGAACAGGTAATTAAGCAGAAAACCAGCTAAAATCTTGCTGTCCATCTTCTTCAAATTAACCACACCGTACTTTAAAAACAGGAGTGTGACGGCTGCAACTTCTGACCACCAAAGAAAATGGTTCTCTTTACACTCCTAATCTCTTTTTTTGGTGTCGAAAGCATTGTGCAACATTTACAAACACAACACAGACAGTTTACATAAAGTATGAAATGTAAGAATGAAATTCCACTGTGAAATGAAAAGGACTGATTGGAGTGTTGATAATATTCAGGCTTTAAAGACAGAACTGGGAACAGGTTGGCACATAACACGTCACACAGTTGAGGGTTTTGGTGCTGGAAGAGGAACCGTGGGACTGGTAGGTTACATGCAAGGTGGACTGTAGCGAGCCAGGAGGATGTAAAGCCTTTTTGATTACATGTACGAGGGAGGGGATTGTTGGAGCAGTAGGTAGAAGAGGGGAGTCCAGACTACAGTGTGACATCTAATCCTGGGCCCCTTTGCCAGTCATCTTGTAGATCTCAGTGGGGCCATCGACATGTGTGATGGTAGTAGTCAGCTGGATGTCCTCTCCACTGTTCGCTCCAGTATCTCCTGCACAAGTAAACCAGACACATCATCAGCACCAAAATCACCAATAGCATAACATGAAAATTTATATGGATTCTCGTTGTGCACATTCCATTGTATTACTACAGGTTGAATTTCATCAACATAAATACTTTCAGCTTGTTAGAAACTGAAATGAAACTCAAAGAGCTGATGAATCACACAGAAAAAAAAAAAACACAGAAACTTGGAGAGAGGCGCCCCTCCCACGAGGTTGGTTGATGCACTTCAGGGAAAGCTTCCAGAACTTCAAACCCTCCTTTTCTCTCCCCACGTCACTGACGTCAGGAGATGGATGGATGGTTTTGATTACTTCCCTGCTCTCCAACCCAACCCCCCACCCCTCCTTACTGTTCCCTTGCTCTCTGTCTGGAAGGAAGCCTGGTGTCCATTAGAATCACCCTCTCTGGCCAAAAAGGACCCTTCTTTCCCCTGGGAATCTGGGTCCTTCTGAATCACCAACCCCCCCGTCCTCCAAAAACAAACTTTGGATGAATAGGCAGCTTTACAGCAGAGGGCAGACACTTCTTCTGCATCAGAATGAAGTGAGCTACTGGGACACTAAAGAAATTATTTAACCATCAACTTGACTACAATGAAGTTACCTTCGTTATGGTTTATTCGGGGGACACTTATGAGAAAGTAAACTAACTTTAATATTAATTTAATTATTTTTACAATCATAGCACTATTGATCATGCAGCATTTTTAAGTTTAAGATGTCACCCCAAAACTTAAAGTGAAAAAGAAACAACAGGATTTATCTGGACTGAATTTAGCCGAGCGCTAAGAGACCTATCTAACCAAATATTGTAGTTCAGGCTGAGCACTATATTGATATTAAATCAATATTGTCTTACATTCCAGATATCGCAATATGGCATAAGTGTCATTTTTTCCTGGTTTTAAAGGCTGCATTACAGGAAAGTGATGTACCATAATTTTTTTAACTTACTGATTACAGATTATTTATAAAAAAAAACATTACATATTTTGTAAAAGCACCAATAGTCAACCCTCCAATATCGTCATAATATTGACAGTATAGTATTTCATCACAAATATCATGATATTCGATTTTCTCCTTATCACCCAACTCTACAACTAGTATACTAAAACATTAAGCCAAGTTTGTGCAATTGTGAAAAAAATAAAGTAGAAACATTTTTTAAACTATATCTATTGTTATATTATCTCGTATATTCAATTATTTGTTGTCTAGTTTGCACCACCTGCCTAATATTGAGGAGGTCCAACACATCCCACAGATACTCTACTGGACCAGGATCTGGAGAATTTTGAGGCCAAGTCAACACCTCAAACTCATTGTTGTGTTCATCAAATCATTCTTGAACCATTTTTGCAGTGTGCACACTGCCTCCACTGGTTTGCCTCCTTCCCATAATGCATCCTGGTGCCATGTCTTCCCGCAGCGACACACACGCACCCAGCCATCCACATGTTCCCATTGTAGGTGCTTTTGGTGGTGGACACGGGTCAGCACGGGCACTCTGACCAGTCTGCGACTACGCAGCCCCATAGGCAACAAACTGTGATGCACTGTGTGCTCTGTCACCTTTCTATCTGAACCAGCATTAACAGTAACAGTAGCTCTTCTATTGGATCAGACAACATGGGCCAGCCTTGGCTTCCCACATGCATCAATGAGCCTTGACCACCCATGACCCTGTCACCGGTTTTCTATCCTTGGACCACTTTTTTGGAGATCTTGTCCACTGCAGACCAGGAACATCCCACAAGTGCTGCAGTTTTGGAGATGCTCCGACCCAGTCGTCTAGCCATCACAACTTGGCCTTTGTCAAAGTCGCTCACATCCTGATGCTTGCCCATTTTTTCTGGACAAAATGTTCACTTTCTGCCTACTATACCCCACCCGCTGCTGTAGCGAGATAATCATTGTTATTCACGTCCCCCGACAGTATGACCACTGGGTCATAGTGTTGTGGCTGACTGGTGTATTTTCTACACTAAACTGCTACAATGGCTGAAAATGTTAACTACACCGGATAGATCGATCAATAGAGTGCTTTATAAAGCAGTATACGTCCATCTCATTTCTTTAGAAAGTTAGTGGAAATGTGTATTTACCAGTAATGCACTGACCACTTGACTGCTCGTCTCCGTAACGTTTGTGAGACGGTGCATAGAGGAACATGATGGCGAAGACGTACAGGTTCCACATGCCGTAGATGCCTGTGAAGAAGGCGCTGTTCACCTGCACGGTGTGCTCTCCCCAGTGCCAGTGGCCTTCATTCACCTATACACAGACAAAAGACAAATGCATACTATTGGATTTGCTGTTTTTAGGACAGAGCGTTGTATGTTTTGGGACAGTTGCAAAATAGCTGTTGTAGTTGCTGTGAAATTTAAAAAAGATGTCACCAACTATCACCTAACTAATTCTGTGGACAGCAGTACGTGTGATCACGCAACGTCATGGCACTCACCTGACTGATGATGAAGAAGATGACAGTCATGGCAGCGCAGGTCAGAGTGACGAGCATGAGGAACTTGAACCTGAAAATCAGACCCTAAAGCGCAACAAACAGAATACATTCGCAACAATATTAATTTACTGGTGATAATGAACTCTTAGAAACGCAAACACAAGACTGCCAGATTAAAACACATGTACCTCATAGTGCAGCCGTCTGGCCTTGGACATGGCGGGCAGGGACGTCCTCTTACCGCTGATGTTGCGGAAGACTTGAAACACCATGAAGCAGAGGAAGAGGAAGTAGAGGCAGGCACAGATTCCTGCCACAATTATGAACGCCATCTGAGGCAACACCAGTCAAAGAAATAACTCGCTCCTTTAAAAGTGGTGGTGCACTGCACACTGTCCACACATACAGACTCATGAATGTAACGCAAGTAGACTTTATGCACGGGTATGCAGGTTTAGTCTTATAAGATAATAAATACTGAAGTGTCCCCAAGCGAAAAATTATATATAGGATATATATAATAGTGCTGCACAGAGCTGCAATCAGCTGAAAACAATACAGAGTCAACAAAGTAGTGCGGTGGTCCACCAAAGCTGCATTAGAAAAAGATATGGACATATTGCACATTCCCTGAAAGATAAGAATAAAAAATACATACTACTCATTGTAAAATCAGGGAGAATCCTAAAAGCCATCAACTCTTAATACATAAAACTAAATTCAACAGTGCCTTTCTTTAAGTTGTAACTGCAATGATTAACCTGATTTCTTGTTGAGTTGTGTTATAGACATTGGTAGGAAAGAAAGCTTCATCAAAGCGCTGATGGGACTGAATAGGAAAAGCAGGAAAAGACAAGGTTTTAGCAGCTGTTTATGAAGAGACATGCTGATGAATCTTGCATTGCTCAGGTCGGCAGGCAAAGCAAACAAACAGGTACACATCATGCCGAGACCCCAGGCAGTGCTTTCACATATGGCATTACTGAATTATTTCTCATCTTATTAGTCTAGAGATCAGTTCATGCTAAAGTCAACTAGGAGAATGTCTCATACACATACTGCTAAGCATTAAAGTCATGATAACTTGGCACAGTAATGGTAAAGACGTACATTTGTTCCAACAACAAGAGACTAAACTGAAAACATGATGTTGTTTCTTTTTGCAGGAGGGAGCTCTTTTGCTGATACTGCTGTCAAACGCAGTTTAAAAAAAAAAAAGGATACGGCAAGCTCAGTTCCTACATCAGACGCCCAGATGCTGTAGAAGGGGTTTGTCAGCTGGACCCCTCTGGTGGCACAAAACAAAAATACATTACCTTTATGTGTCAAACATTTCATTATAATAAGCATAAAATATATACAGCATGTGGAAATAAAGCATGAAAATCTGAATAAAAACATACAACAGAATTTCACGAGTTACTATAATAATGTGTTGCACACTTGGTCTCACCTCTCACACATGTCAAAGATAAAAAGGCAGAAGGAACCAAACACGATGGGTCCGACCTGCTTCCAGTAGACTGAGAAACGGTTCCTCTCCGTCTGGTCCTGAGAGAAAAGGACAACACAGACATATTGGATTACATGTCACAGATCACATTTGGAGTCCACTATCACAAAGATCCTTGCTGATCAAGGTCATACCGTAGATAACGTTGTCCTGTAGCCAAAATAAGCAATGCTTCAAGGTACCTGATGTGAATGGGTGCGTCAAGCTAAGCACTGAGGACACATATGCATCCATTAAAACAGCACACAAGTTGTGAAAAACATATATACAAAGGTATTGTTACATATAAAAAAAATAATCATGACTGCTTGCTTGTGATAAGCAGCATCATTGAGGTGTTCTCTGCAGAAGGACCCTCAGTGCTTGCAAGGGTAAACAAAAATTAATGCAGCTAAATATTTAAAAAATGCTGCTGTAGCCTGAACAGGAATGGCTTAAAACAATAATAATGTGTAAAAGTAGCTAAGTCAGAGAGCAGGCCAGGGCAAAAATCTAAATTTGTGGCAGGACTGTTCACTCCATGCAACTTGGCAGAGCTTAAACGTACAGTGTACGATTTGGCTCCACCTAGTGGTATGGTTGCAGACTTCAACCAACTCAGTACCCCTCCACTCATTCCTCCCTTTCTAAGACTACAGTAATGTGAGTTACCAAGAGCAAAACATTGGTAACACTATTTTAGGAGCAACAGAAGTCAGATGGCGGCTGGTGGTGCCACATTTTTGAACTAGGGATGTCAATAATTAACTGTTTAACCAATAGTGTTAAACGATTAAAATGCTTAATGTGTGTTAGCGGTTAAAGGGTTAAAAGAAACATTAATAATTAATTAAAAAGCTAAGAAAAAAAAGCGGAGGAGCAGCTTGGTCCACCTTTAGAGCTCACCTGAAGAGAGTCTGAGCTGACACATACAGGAAGTTGGCTCCTGTATTGAGCTGAGTTGTAGCTTGTAGCCTCATAGCATTCATTCACCAGCATATAAACTGTACACACACTCTCTGCTACAGCTACATTCACACCTATAAGGACACCAACAAACACACGCACACACACACACACACACACACACACTGTCGGAATTGCTGAAGTTATGCTACAGCAGGCACAAAGCCACTGGCAATGCTAGCAGCTGCTAATGTAGCGCAAACACAATCGCTAGCACTAATCGAGGCAGATGAAGCATCAACTAAAAGCACCAACTAAATGTGCGGTGGAGACTTTTTCTAGGAAAGTGGCTGCATGTCCGTGACACTACACGCAGCTGGCTGCTAACGCTCCCGGACGGTGAACTGGAGACAGTGAACGCAGCACCGTGGCTGCTACAGTAGCTCTCCTGATGGTGAACTGTTGACTCAGTTTGTTGTGCTCATATACTGCAGCTGGTGCACCACTGCATGTGAGGCACAATCTTGTCAGTTTATAGTTAGTGATTGGTTAACGAGGGTCGGCTATCGGTTAAGAATTTTTTTTTTTCCAAAATTAGCATCCCCATTTTGCACTCTGTGGTTCACGTTACTGCAGTTTCGTGCCAGAGAACTACGGTGGCATTCAGGTAATGTAAAAACATGAAGGTCTCTCTCTTGTCCATTCTGGGCTACTATAGCCACATGGCCGGAGCCCATGAAGAGGACCCACTCCCTATGAAAGACTCATTCTAAACTAATGAAAACACAATGATTCTTAGTTTCATTTGTCACAGCCGACATTTTGACACACAAAAGAACAGGTGTGATTAATAACATTAGCGATGGCTCCAGAGTGCACAACAGCAGGGCCATGGAACTCACTTACCTAAATGAAACGCAGCCCTAATTAGTGTTATTAAATGCAGCTGTGCTTTTCCTGACATGTCAAAGGGTCTATTGTGCAGGCATGCTCACTGTCATAGCGTTACGGGACAGCTGAATGGATCAGAGACATCTTTAATGTGGTTACAACCGATCTTTCCTTTTCTGCTGTGACAATTCACTGTCAACATGAGAAGTATGTTACAATGTTCCAGAGGGGATGGATACTCTATTGAATAGAGGCCAAGAAGGGGAGTTTGGTTTGAAAAAATCGTCACGTTTACATACACCAAATTTCTCCGATCCGACCTGAACCTTGGTTAATCAGAAATTCCAAATCTACTGTTTGCATGGAAACTACAAAAGGTGATCCGATCATGACGTGGGTATACATTCACCCAGCATTTAATCAAAATAAATCCTTTGGGCATGTGCAGAGTTGTCTAATTTTCTGGAAACAGTAGAAGAAGAAGCTGTACTTCTGCCTGTGTTGTAAACAAACGCCACGTTGTCTGTCTCGCGTCAAGCTGACGTAACACACATGCCCAGTGGAGATAATTTTACCCCAACCAGGAAGACACGATCCGAATGGGTGTGTACATGGACGCCGATCGGAACAACGTTCGGCTTAAACCGCCTCTCTCACTCAGAATGAAATTTCTTTCCGATTGGACCGTATCGGATCAGAATCTTCCGATTGAAGTATCTACATGAAGCATTTTTAATCTGATCGGGCCTTTATTCCGACTATTTGTGTCCATGTAAACGCAGCTACTGCCTCTAGTGTCCGTTCACCCAGTCACACGTTAGAATTAGGTTAAAGGGTTAACTCATTTCTTAATCAAATAGTGTAAAAATGTTTGCACTGGTGCAGGTTTATAAAATTATGAAGAAATAAAATATTGAAGCTAAGAAGCGAATTAAGCCTTTTTTTATGAAAGCAAGTACAGCTCAGTCAGCAAGCCAGCCCACAAGAGAGAAACAGCTTGCTGTGCAGAAGATGCTGCTGTCAGAGAGCTGAGGAGCGCTTAAGAGGCTGCCATCGTGTCTGAGGCAGACATGGAGCTCATTAAAGTGATCATCGTAGAGGCAACGGCCCCTCCGTTCAGCGTGAGACACATGTCAGACCATCTCCATGACTGCCCCAATCCAGGCCAAATAACAGACGTCAGATGAAAGTGACCTGCAAGGGTTTTGTGGGATGAAGGTCAAGTTCAGGGAAGATTTCGATGGCTGGTACATAGCTTTCACACATCTCCACTTGTCCTCTGCCCACAATCCATGTTGCAAAGAACTGTGTGTCCTGGACAAAAATGACAGTCAGATAAGACCTTTTTTCCCATAAAACACCTAGCTCATTATTAGATTTTATTTTTTACATAGGTTTTAACATTAACTTTTATCATTTAATTTTCATCATCATTATCATTATCATATCATTATTTACACCAGAAAATAGGCAATTATGTTTGACAAACAATCAATACAGAATAGCATGTAATATAATAGTGAAAGAGTATAGAAAATGTTATATCTTAGACATCACTATTAGACTATATTATATAGAGACTATATTATTTCTTTTAATGGTGGTCTGCTCATCTAAAAGAAGAGTCTCTCTTTGCATTTACTGGCCAAAGTCAATTTCATAAAACATTAAAAGTCACTGAATGTCATTTGATTGATTGAAGATTCTCAGCTTGCAGATTAAGGAATATTGAAACGAAAATTGTGTATCTGCAGATACATACACACTGATCCTAACTTTTATGTTTCATAGTTTTGTTTTAGAAAGTTGGAGAGTGGTGATTGCTGGGTAGGACACACCATCTTGGCATACTGAATGCCAGTGCACCCAACACATGGATACGTTTCAAGGCCTTCAATTGCCTGCTTGGTCAAGCTGGTAGTGCTTCACACTTTTCTATATTAACCTGGATTAAGGACAAGGAAAAGATGCACAGGTGCCAAAGTGTTCCTCCAAGAAAGCACTCAGTCTTGCTTGTATCTGAAGCACAGAAGGTCTTTTTGGTTAATTAGCCCCAAAAAGGCTCTGATGGGAATAATAACTTTAGCACCAAATGGCTGTAAGTGAGGTCACGGTTAGCAAGCAAGCCTGCGGGTCAGTGAGAAAAACATCAAACACACCATGCATTACGTCAAATGGTGCCATGCACAGTACCATGAGGTGCTCCCCGCAGAAGATGATCCAGAAAGAGAGCAGCATGGAGTAGAAGATGCCCTGCCTGATGTCCCCGAAAAGCAGCATCCAGGTCCAGTTGAAGCCGACTGAGAACCACTCCACTGGGATGTTGATGAATGTCATAGAGATACCCAGAGCAAGAATTACCCTGAGGGAGCAATACAGTGTTAAAACTATCATTTTTAACCATCATTACCAGATTAGGGCAATTAACACATGAAGGTAGTAGGATAAGGCATTGTTATATTTGAAATGAATATCAATAGTAGTATTATTCCTGTAGCATTAGCAGCCATGCTGTTTCAAGAAAGATAAATGACTAAAGTCACTAAAATGACTAAGAGACTAAAGCTACAACCCTTAAGAAAGCGTCTTTGCAACAAAAAACTGTTGAACAGTGCTGGCAGATGAAATTTAGGGTCACATAAACTGACAGGCTTTACATCCTGAATCTGGACTACATCTTTTACACTGACACAATCAATGTTTTAGAGCAAGGCTACATCTGCATCCGCCAAAGCAGGCTCATTAGATCTTGGGACATTATTGATTAGATTATCCATTCATGTCCCCACCGACCTATCCAATGCTACACAATTTACTACCTTTCAAAATAGCCTCATTATTGCAGTCAACCTCCCTAAACCTTTGAAATCCAGACATTTAGAGAGAAATAAGCGGTAATGAATTTAGAACAATCAGCATACAGAAAGACAGAACAGAGCTCGTCTTGTGAGTATCTGCAGCAGGTCCCTGCATACCGCCAGTAGATGAAAGGATGATCGTAAATAGGGAGTTTAAGAGGGCAAAACACAGGACGACAGTGTGTGTGGGGGCTTGGAGGGTTGACCTGAAAACAGGCTGGTACAAAAGCAAACGCTTTGGATAATACAAGGAATGTAACACAGGTTCTAAGCAGCTCTACTTCAGACAGTTTGTCAGCGATGTTCTACAGAGCCAACAGAGTGAAACCACATTTGAATGGTATGCAGGGAATCTGTCCTCAGCATCACCAACACAGACAGGAGAGCTGGTATCTATCTGTGTGACTGTGTGTGGAATAAGCTTGGCTCACAAACCCCCGCTCACCCTGCTCCCACAACATTGTCAACCATCATACCAACTTGAGTTCCTAAGATAAAAAAAGTTTGAGTTCTGCTCTGGAAATGAAATAGAAGATGACAATAACAGCATTTTTTTGAGAGAAAATTTTAAAAACTTTACAGTGCCACCTTGGACTTCTAACCCACAAAAGGCACAACTAGACCACACTGTCAACCGTCATACCAAATTTGAAGTTTCTAGTTTCTAGTTAAACTGTTTTCGAGCTCTGTTCGCAAAGCAACAGCGGACATAACTCATAGTCTGGAGCTGCTGCATGGACAATGAATGGGAGGCTGATTTTATGGGCCCACAGAATGATTGTTTTCTTCATTATATCCAAATGAACTTATTCTATTGTAGTGTTGTCAGCGGTGAAACAGAAAATGTTCCCATACTCAGGCACTCTCAATGTCATCTAGAAGATCTCTTCCAATTCACCATCTATGGAGCAACTTTATACTTTATGGTATCACAAGTTAGATTTTTTTAGTTTTTGGATTTAGCAGAGTTGTGTACGCTTACTAATATCTGTGGACTGTTTTCGATCATAGGAAGAACATGTAATGGGCGTAGCTCCTTGGCAGAAGTCTTAAATAGACATTTTTCACAGGAGATTTTAACATGTGATAGATGTAGAGCACATATATAACTAATAACATTAATTATGTCAGTTCCTTCTGGGTGAGCCAGACGCTGGGCCCTGCTATTGAGCATGCTAACTCACAGACACATTTAATTGAACAGAGCTAACGTTTTGTTATCAATTCCACATGTGCTTTTCCTGCTGTGACTAGTCACAATGTCCGTTGTATTTCTACTTTTGCCGAGTAGCACACAACATTTTTCAGTTAACAATGACAAGACTATTTTCCAATGTCACAAAATGAAGATGATAGATGATTAAATAACAAGTATCCCTGTGATTTCTACCATCCGAGACCATTTTCCGCATTGAGAGTTCCCTCACGTCTTTCCTCTAAGTTTAGAGGAAAGTCTGAGGTGCACCGTTCTGACACCCCTGTGGACTAGCACGACTGGAGACTCTGGTACAGCTTTTACAGCATGAAAAAATCATCCGGTGTCCACAAATAGGGTACGAGTCGCACTTCCTGAGAGCCTGCTGGTCATTTGGGAATAAGAGCCTTGAGCCGGCAAAAACAAGAGGGAAGGAGAGAGACTGTGTGTGTCTGTGGTGTCTCAGCGAGCTGGTGTGTATGTCCTGAATGTGTGTATGCAGCATGTGTCGCTTGAGTGCTAGCTTGCAGATTTTGTAACGTGTTTCACGCTTCGCCAGGCACTTCCTGTGGCGCAGAGCGCTGCCTCTTACTGATCCGTCTTCGCAGCACGGCAGGGGGTTAGACAAACACTGGGCTGTGAGCATAGCTCCAACTTTCCACAGCATGGCATTCAAACTATCTGCTTCAGGCAGAACTACCTGTATTTGCTGCTCTAACCTTCATGGGGTTTTGTTAAGGAATGAACACAAATATCTGAGGCTTTGAATCTCCCCTCACTCTATATATTTTCATATTTTCAGAGTAAATCTAGCAAGAGCAAGGCCTTCATTTGTTGTGAAATTAAAAACTAAGTGCCCCCCTTTTCACACCATTTACACACATTTGTTTGATTACGCCACCTTATCAGCAGTTTAACATGCATTTACGATCTACTGACAGTCCAAGAGAACATTCCTGCCCTACTTGTATGTTTCATCCATAGTTAATATGCCTTCACCCAGTTAACGCACTGAAGCAGAGCCTCCACAGTGTATAATGAAATCATTACTGGAAGTCCTGGCTGTGTTTCATCAAACAAGCCTCATTCACAATAAATGTAACACTGGTTTCTTCATTCCAGGTGTTATTATAGCTGAAATTATGATGCCAAAAAGGTATCATTGTTAAACAATAAATATGGTGCCAACAATACAATGGCAAACCCAGAATGCCACTGAGGGAACTGCCTTACTTCTCCAGCAGCACAGGAGGTCTGCTCATGAGGGTGATCCGTCTCCAGTACCAGATCATGATGATGAGGATGCTGGGTGTGAGAAATGTCTTCATGGCGAACCACACTTTGGTGAAACCTCCGTTCTGGTGGATGCTCTTGAAGGAGAAAGAATCAGTCAGCTATTTGTGTTGTTTGCTATTTCATTGGCAAGCTAAAGGCTAACACCACATCACCCAATGACCAACTTTGACTGGGGATGTCCCGAGAACTGTTACTCTGGTACCAAGTCAGCGCTACAGCACCGCAGGTACTGTCAGGGCTCGAGCCTAACAGCGTCCCGTCATCCCGGGAACGATAGAAAATGTGTTTGGGAGGCAGTAAACAAATTTTTCCCTTGAAAACGCTATATTGTGAATAACAAATCTGTGTTGAAATCAGCAGGAAGAGAGCTAATTAACACTAACTCTTAGCTCTACAGGACTGTGCTGCTTACTGATAACAGCTAACGTTAACAAGCTTTCATACTGCCGATTTTAACACGGGTGCCACCTTACATGACATTATGATACATTCAGGCTCTATTCAGTAAAAATGACTGTTGTGCAAAGGTAGATTCTACTGTTAGCATGAAGTGTTCAAATGTAATCTTGTAAAATAAAGTTTTGGCGAGACATTTTAATAAATACAGTTGTTTGAAGATGTTTTCACAGTAAATAATCTATAAATAAATAATAGAAAGGGAATTATTTTATTAACAAAGTATGCAAACAGTAATAAGAGTGTATGTTGAAGTACATGGGATTTATTGTTCTACTTTTGTTCTTTACCGTGGTATCAAATTAGTATAGAGAATCGCAGAATTGCACCGGTGGTGGTATAACTACTAAATTTCTGGTACTGTAACATCCCTACCCTCCACTGTGTGGGTCAACATAAGCAGCGTGTCAAAAAGCTTCAAATACATTTCCCAGTCAAATGCCAACTTACAACGAGGCGAATGTCTTTGATTTCTCCGATCCCAACGTTGACCTTCTTTCGCTCGTTGACAGGTAGGCGGATGTTGAGAAGATAGTACTTATGGGCCACGCTGCCCACCTCCATGAAAGGCAGCAGGTCACACTCATAGTAACGTCCCTCGTTCTCAAAGGTCTGGAAAACACACAGCAACACACCAAATCTGGTTCAAAATATACATCTAAAGATAACAAATACTTTACTGTAAAACTGTCTCAGTCAGCGAGGTGTCAGAGAGTTGAGACTTCGACCACTATCAGCTGAAGGAACAGGTTTAAGTGTCCAGTGGCAATAAAAGTGCCCTTAAAGGTGCTAAACTCAAAATTCGGAGATATGATTGCGGTATTGCCTCCACATGGAGATGGCATCAGCAAAGTAGATGCATCATGGTGAGTGTCATTTCCACACCTTGGCAGTTGTGAAGTTGCAGGTGAGCTTCCTCTGTTCAAAAGAGTGAGCCATCTCTGTCCACTCACTGACTGTGTCGTCTCTGTATGCCAGGCCCACGTCAATGGTAGCCATCGCTCCATCCTCTGGAAAGAATTACAACAGCAGCACTTCCAGATCAGTACAAACATTTAGAAGTAGACATTATCGTTAAAAGACTTTGAGTATGCAAGTATATCAACAAACATCCCAAATCACAGAATCAGAATCATTGTATCCAAAGAATTACACAGTGCTTGTAGAAGGAAAGTGTTTTACAAAATGGGAAAATTCACTAAATAATGCCTCATTTCCACTGCATGGTTCATCTCAACTAGACTCGCTTTTGGTACCAGGTGTTTTTCTTGATTTTGTTTTCCACTGCAGATAGTACACAGTCAATGTAGGAAGGAAGCTTAGCTGAGCGTCGTAGCGACAATATATGAAACCGCCTCGACATTATCCTCAATGCGACACTGCACACATTGGTTTCTTATGTTCTGGCTCGATTGTTTCATTGTCACCCAAACAGAGGCATGTCTGCACTTCATCGACCACGGTATGGTTTCGTGGACTGCCATTTTTAAAAATCTGGGTTGAGTGGCTAAAAAAAAATTGCGGTTGCCATTGATGGTAGCTTGTCTATTCTCAAAATGGCGGGTTTATGCAGGGTGTCCCGTGTCACAAGTGACGATTCTCTCTGACCAATCAGTGGTGTGTTATAACTCCACCTTCTAATGTCGGCTCAGCTCGCTTGAAACCTCGACTGAGGTGATGCCAAAAAAGTACCAGGTACCATCCACAACTTTTGCCAATGAAAAACAAAAAAAAAAAAAAAAAAAAAAATGGTTCCAAGCGAGTTGAGTCGAGCTGAGCCATGTTGGCACCATGCAGTGGAAATGATGCATAAGACATTCATATTCGTCTGTATTTCTGTGCTTGTTTTACCTCCTCCCTGCACAACTCTGCTAGCTGTTATTAACCCAGTGACGGGATAAAATTAAGCCCCGTTGACAGATGGCCACGGCCTTTTATCTATGAGACCAGCAACATGACAACACTGCTAGCACTGACATGGAGACATTCCCCACTATAGCCTGAAAAAGGTACTGCTCATTCTCAGATACCACACTAGTGTTTCATATGCTAATATTACTCCAGTGGGAAAGTGTAAAGAAGAGGAGGCTGCACATTTTAGTAATTTAAAGAGAAGCTTTATGGTTTCACTTCTAACTGATGTGATTTAATTTAAGAAGGCATTATTTTCGACTAGACTGGTTTTCGTTGGTATATCATGAAACAAACATGTTTACACAAGGTCAAATCATCTGAGTGTTAACATGTGGTCGTGTCACCTGGAATGAGTCTGAATCGGTGAGATTAACAGGATTATTTCTCAGCATGTAAACATATTCAGTGATTCAGTCTGCTCTCCATGGTGGCCCAAATCTAGGTTACTTCCTACTTGACATAAACTTCAACAAGACCTTGAGCTGGCTTCCAACAGCCCAGCCCAGTGAATCCAACAAAAACATCCAAAGCCAAGCTATTAAAACTGCATCTTTAGATCACATTACAAAGCCAAGTGTTCTCTCCTCCAGCCCTCCAGAGTGCCTCTTGTGCTGTTATGAAACGAGCTGGAATGAAGAGAAAGAAACTCAGTGGCCTGTGCTGTGAGAAAAAAAAAAAAACAGAGGAAGGGGGAGAGGGAACCAGATGAGAACTGGCAGCCGACTGTCTCTGTAATGCCCTCCACACCGTCATTGGTCGAGACGGACGCCCTCGAATGTCAGCTCGCTTCATGCAAACATTCCACTCCAGTCCAGCGGCCATCGCCACGGAAACTAAGCCTCCTCAACAGCTGTGTTATTGCTGGACCCTGGCCAAGGGGTGCTTGGTGCCGGGGTGGAGTGGGGCAGGTGGGTGGAGTGGTTAATAAGGGCGAACCTCTTCTCTAGGACACACACTGTTACACAGATAAGGTAGTCAAGAAGAGACGGCTTTGTGTTCATTCGTCATCAAGCTGCAGAACTGAATCCGCCTACCTCTGGCACCGGGAGCGTTCTGGTCAGGCTCGAGACAGAGGAGCTGACGCCATTTTCTTAATTATGGAAGACCTGGCTCCGTTGTTTTGGGGGTGTATTACAGCATTTATTCAATCTACTCAGTTCAAATTCTAAATATTATCAAATCTGTTTACACTTTCCTATCAACATATTTAATGAATAAAAGTTATAAATGTTACAATGATTAAAAAGACCACAGGTTTTACCAAAGATAATTAAGTCACTACCTGAAAATGCTCTTGGGAGACAGAATTAAATTTGTCAAGACTCAGATTAGTGAATCTATGTGTGTTACCAAAATAAAAGCATCCATCAGAACCCAACAATAGCTGCAATAAAACAGTAATTTCTGCAATCTCTCATCTCGCTAGACATGGAGTCTAAAAGTGGGAATCCCATTGCTGCAGCACTATCTGGCTTCTACTAAACAGCAGCTACAGTAGTCCGCTCCCTCGACATCCACTTCTTCTCACAGCACCGCATGCAGCTCAGAAAAATCAAAATTAGTCTGTAGCGTCTGACAGAAAGACCTTTTCTGTGATCCAGCCTGCTTCACTGACTCCTCTGTCTGGCAGTCAGGCAGTAAACAACCCGCAGCCACCTAACACATTTCCGCTGTGAGCAACCAAATGATGCTGATGACTAGGCCACCATTGTAACACTGTTTACACTGTTTAGACAAGCCAGACCAGAAAGCTGGGTCATCTAAAAGTACACCACATACTTCCAAAAACTTTCTGCCCTCTGCATGGATCACAATTCTGTCTGATACCTTTCTGTTAATTATGCATGTGTTAAGGTTTACAGGCATTTGTCAGTGTGGACACAATAAAGCTGACATTAACATGCATAACGATGCATTCTAAGCCATGAAATTATAGATGTGATTAAGAATCACAGGCTCGCCTGCTGATCCAGTCACTTATTAGACTCTCCCTCCATCCTCTCTAATCCCTTCTTTCAGGATTCCAAGCATCCTACTAGGATACCAAACCCCATCTTCTTCCATGACTAGTCATGTCCCCCTCCTCCCTCCTTTCCTCTTATTCAAGCACTGAGCTCATGCTGTAAGTCTGATACTAGCTGGTGGGTTCATGACAATAGACACTAGACATCTGACAGAGCCTGTGGGCCAAAATTACACTAAATGTATTACATTAAAGGTTAAAGCAAATCTGTATGAGAGAAAGCTTTAACGTCTTTTCCAAAAAGCTTTCAATTCAGTTCACTTTATTTAGTCTCCCAGGGGAAATTGCAGAGGTTCATAGAGTAGTACAATTAACAATCCAATACAGGTAAAAATTAAACATCCTGAAAGTTAAAAAAAAAAAAAAAAAAAAATATATATATATATATATATATATATATATATATATATATATATATATATATATATATATATATATATATATATATATACATACACACACTAATATGGTACTAATAAATTATGATACTATTAAGATACTTATCGTCGTCGTGTAATTTTAAGATTGTAGAACGGTGGGAACTATACCCCAATGGAGCGTGCACCACTTTACACCACCGTCGGCCCCCCAAAAAACAAAAAACATAGTTACAGCCACAAATCCAACACCGCAATCACAGTGGAAAGGGGGTCTCACACAATTAATACAGCGAGGTGTATGAATGAAATGAGGCCATACCAATCACTACATAAATTATTATGGAATACAAATTATCATGACTATCAAAAGGTACATTATGTAGGATTTGTCAGCATCTAGGTGCGGTTGCAGATTGCAACCAACTGAGTACCCCTGCTCTCACTCCTCCCTTTCCAAGGCTGTTGTAGCATGAGCTGCTGAGTGCAAAACCGTGGTGATGCCATTCGCCTCGATCAGAGGCCATTTGTTTCCATAATAACACTACTTAAGGAGCAACGGAAGTCAGACGGCGGCTGGCGGTTCACAAGCGTGTCAGAGAAATATGGTGACATTCAAGGAACGCAACAACATAAAAGGCTCTCTCTAGACATAATGGGATATGCCATTCCAAACAACTGTACTGTGATGTATCTAGGGAGCACTGAGGAGGTTGTACATAGAACAGATAGATATCTCGTAATAAAATACTGCTTATAGGCAGCAAAAAAGCTGAAACAAGAAACCGGTATAGAGCTTAGCCCCCAGGGAAAGACCACTGGTTTGAGACTGTCTGTGATATCTTTTCAATGGAAAATCTGACATACCAACTAAAAATTAAACGCGACATCTTCGATAAAAGCTGGAAAAAATGGATCATCTATATGAAACATGATACAAGTGTTGTTAGAGAATATGAACTTAACTACCCCTGACAACTGTTTAACTGTTGTATTGTTCGCTAAATTTGTTAAGTGATGTGTTGTTTGCTGAATTTTGTATGGATGCTCCTGATGTTCTGCCCAGAGCTGAAAATGCAAAATAAATATCAAAGTTTAAAAAAAAAAAAAAGAAGAAGAAAGGGTCTCTCTAGAGTCTAGATCCAGTGTTTGTCCGTTCTGGGCTTCTGTGGAAAGATGGCAGAGCAACATGGCGGACTTTGTGAGGAGGACCCGCTCCATATGTAGATACGAAGGGCTCATTCTAAGCCAATGAAAACACAAACATAAGTATGAATATTATCTTCACTTTCTGCTAGTAATTCCTACAAAATGTTACACACTGGCCCTTTAAGTGACAATTAGAAAAGGGTGAAAAAACAGATCCAAAAATGTGGGATTATCACATATTCAAACTATACAAAGAATTTAGTTGTGGTTTGGTTTGGATAATGAGACATTTCACTGCTCCGAGGCAACTAACAAGAAACGGGTCTAGATTACCTCCCTCCCTTTATACCTGTTTCAAGGGTGTCTAACAAGCCTGTCTATAAACCCCCCCAAGGGTCTATAGAGAACAAACAGCAGGACATCCATCATTGTTTGCCTCCTTTCAGTGAAACAGAAATCCAATCTACTGAAAAAGACACATATCTGTGGGTTCCTCAAGCGTTCGCCATGATAGACTGAAACGAGAACACAAGACAACATCTGACCGTGAAGGAAGGTAATATGAGAAACATAACAACGGGTGTTACTGCTGTACTTGGAATGACTCTGCGCTTGAATGTACGATGCGAGTGATTTGAAGTGACAATGGGTGTGAATATTTCAGAGGCTAGCTTGGTCACATAGAGCCTCTGCAAATATTTGCTTTAAGATTGTGAAACTAAGAGGGAAAATATTACCACAACAGGAAAAAAAAAAATCTGAAAAAAAATGCAGGATGACTTCTTCCAAGGCACTGTCCGTTACCTAAACTTAAAATAAAACTAAAGTAATTACTACTTGTTCATTATCACCTTTATGGCTTTTGGTTCTCTTAAGAGTCTCTTATCACCAAGTCCAATCTAAGATAGTACAACATGTGCACATTAAGTTAGACTTTCTTCCCTATCCTACAACCTGAAAGCCATGATGCCCCCGCTCCCCTTTTTTTTTTTTTTAACCTGTAAGAAAGCCTTGATTCTCACCTATCTGGTTGTACATCTTAAATGCGATGTCAAACTGCAGGATGACCAGCATAAACTGGAACCAGGGGCTCATCTCCTTGTTAGGCATAGGTATGTGAACAGCAAACACAATGTTGTTGGCCTCAATCTTCTTGGCCATGGCCTCATCGAAGGTCCGGATCTTGTCGCATTGGTTGGGACCCCATGGCATGAACCATTTGGTTTCCTGCCGGTGCTTGGTTGTGTCCACGCATTTGGTGGCCAAGTAGTGGACCGCTGTGGTGGGGCTGGGAGCTGGTGAGACAAATACCAAGTGGGAGAGATGTTAGACTAGGTGTCATGTTGAAATACTGCAGCAAAGTGTTTCAAGGTCCTGCCAAGCCAAATTTCTCCTCAAACTAATAAATCACACAAAAAGTTTGAGAAAAAAAAAAAAATCAATAAATAAAACTTGAGCTCTCTGGATTAAACTGTGCATGGACAATATTAATATCTTAGCAACCATTAGGAACAGTCAACAGTTTGGGCTGGAGCCAAATCCAGTCCAAACACTCTCAGCAATTACTTTTAACACTGTTTAGAAAATGCCTGGTAGCAAGGCCCTCTCGCTCTCTGAAGTGATGGGGAGGGAAAATTCCCGAAAGCTCTCAGGCACCGATTACACTGTTTACGCATTGAGATTCATGAGCTTGACAAGACTGGTGTTTGTAGTCTCTACTCACAGGACTTTAGTAGTGCCTGGGAAAAGATCTGTCATTATCATGCAGAGACAAAAACTTTTGTCTCCTTTTGTTACAGCTGGAGGTCTGATGTGAATGATATCCGAGTGGTTTGAGAGTCGAGGTGGAAGTAAATAGAGTTAAACTCTTTTTTTTTTTTTTAAATCATGTGCAGAGATGATGTCAGACAATAAGCATGTACAGTGAGTGTTTTTGTGCGATTAATTCGAAAACCAACATTTTTTCAAACTGGTTTTGTCATGAATACTTTCAAACAGAATGCAAATAGTACACAGCAAGGACGATTTTTTGCAGGTTTCACACTGCAAATAAAGGCATCATCTCATCACGTTGTCCAGAACAGGTGGAGTTACACCTGTATTTACAAGGACTACAAAAGTCCTTACCAAGACAGCAAACTGTATCACTCCTTTCAACCTTGACAAAAGCAGCACATGCCAGATCCTTCCAATCTTATTCAAAATAAAAGTCCTAGTTGTATAATGTTCACAGGCGATTTCACATTTTCGTGTCGTGTATTCGTCACATCCCCTCAGTGAGTAAAGGCCTTAAAGCAGTCCATATATTTAACATCAACCTACACTGCCTTCAAAGAACATGCAAGCCACTCAACTTTCTGTGAATTATGTGACCTTAAAGCCACAATTCACAGCAGATTCAGTAAGATTTGGACCTGACAAACACAATAATCCATATAGTCACAGCTGATATTCTCAGTTACAGTTTATGAAAATTTGTTGTGATACTGGTGTTGCCAAACTCTTCAAAATGTGTTGAATAACAACATAAAGAACCGTGAATTGGAATCACAGTCACCTTATGCCTAGTTCACGTGACTTTTGACCTTAAAGTCCAGTTTTTGGAGATCCCCCACAAAAGCCCCAGATCATGTGCAAACTGTATAAAGACGTGAGCCGAGAAGCTCACCGATGCCTCAAAGACACATTCTAGATATCTAGCCTGCCAAACATCTGGACTTGTCTGGGACTCGAGCCGCGAATTACAGCCAATGAGAGCGCAAGACATGGGTCGAAGGGAAACTCGGGGCAGGAGGGGTCACCTCTAACAACAGGACAATACTGTATGTGTTGATTTTGTGACTGGTCATTTACCGTTGATTTCTCGCATACGTTGCCATGACAAAACATAGCTTGGAGACCTCATCGGGGATTCCTCCCGGTGAAAGATCTTGCGGTGTGTGATGCCGTCTCCGGTCAGTCACTGTAGCGTGAAAACCACAACGACTTAAAGACTCCAGATTACAAGACAGCGTGTTGTGTAGTGTGAGCAGTGCCGCGATCTGAGGACTTTGAAAGTTGTGTAGTGTGAACTTGGCTTTAGTGAAAAAAAAACAAAGTAGAGCTGAAACGATCGGTCAGTGATTATTAGATCAAAAGCGAATAATGCAATTATTTTATACCTTCTTCTCAAGTAGAAGTGACAAAAATTTGAAAAGTGAATTTGCTGCTTTTCTCTGAAATATATAAACATTAATAAAGGACTTAAAGAAAATAACATCTCTTTTAGTTTTGGACAGTTAGTTTGGGAGACTGTGGTCGTCATTTTCCCCCTAAACTTAAAATCAACAAAATAATCACCAGATTAATTGACAATGGAAATAATCCTCAACTCCAGCCCTAAAGCAAAGGTACGGGTATGGAGAATTAACTGCTGCAAGTTCATAAAAGTGGGTAAGGCTACATAAAACATATAGATACACCAAAACAATTAGGCACCTGGTGTTATGAAAAGACTCAGACAAAAGACCATCTAGTCTGACAAAATGAAAGCTTAACTTGCAATGTCTGACACCGCAGCTCACCCTCCATTACCACATTCCTGCTGCATGTGAACACATCCACTGGAACAACAAATAGCCAATTTGTTCTGCAAAAGGTCTATCTGAGGGTGCCGGAGAGCGGTCTGAACGGTGATTCATGTGTCAACAGGACAGCGACCTTAACCGTAAAGGCAAAACAACGCTGACATGCCCAGAAGAAATTCCCCGTGGAATGACTTGGAAGATAAGTGGGCAGATGCTTCCAATTTGTTTGCGCAAACTTCCGAGAAAGAACGGGAGAAACACTCGGCCCTGAATGTACCAAGCTGTTTGTGACGCACCCAGAAAGACTCCATAAGCTGTTATTACTATCGAGAGTGCTTGTGGAAGGTGTCCGGACTCATGGTGGGGAGCATGAAAGCCCAGAGTTTTCATATTCAGCTCATGAAAAAAGATTAGTGACATACGAAGACTCCAAAGCTGTAATCGCTCTCAAAAGGTGCTTCTAGCAAGCACCAACTCGTGAGGAATTTAGATTGGATATTTCAGTACTTCCTGGTTTCCAAAAGTGCAGCCCAATATCCATTACTGCTAGAAGACTATAAAAGTAGCACTAAAAAAAAGCATTTTGTTTGTGCCTGTTACATATCTGAACATTTAATCATATCTGTTGAGTCGTAACAGAGCTGAAGGGTGGACACCGCAAACAGTTTACACACCCTTCGGCTACACACACACACACACACACACACACACACACACACACACACACACACACACACACACACACTCGTAAAACTCCACCAAGGCCGTCTTCAAGGAAACTTCAACTGTGTAAGTGTGTTAACAGCTGCGTAAAAACAAAATAAAAAGCATGTACAGCCACAAAGAAGACAGACTACGACACTGAATTAAACCCAGTTATCTATCCGGCTCCCCTTTCAGTTTAATTATCTAGTGACCCTGAGGGTCCGGCAGCACACCGGCTCCTCCAGTCTCCACCGCAGTGTGTCCAGAATAATGGCCGTCCCCTCAGCCCTGCTGACCCCATGCCGTGTCCCCGGGATTGTCGGGAAACAAGGGGAGAAAACCCCTTTATGCTCAATTACCCCCGCCGCCCCCGGCCACCAAGCAAACACAAAGGAATCTGGCTTCATTAAAACCATCTGAGCCAGGAACAAACCGAACAAGCTAATTTATCAGCAGCTTTGTAGTGAGCGAGACAGGGACGCAGAGACAGGGACGCAGAGACAAGCTGGTGTTTGGGGACTGTTTTTCCACATCCAGCCCATAAGAAAGAGGCATCTCTCACATGAATGTGTGTGTGAGATTGGGTGGATTTGAAGAAACTTGACAGCAACTCCAATACAGTCCTCAAGGCAAAACTTTGACAGCCGTGGCTGTTTTTGTAGTGCAACCACTGTCTGTCTCAGTGCAAATGAAACTAGGAGGAAGAGGGGGGAACCATGGATGTTCTGCTGCCTGCGGGGTGATGGGGATTTGGGGAGAAGGAGAGACTTCACACAAGGGGGGAGAGGAAGGAGTGAAAGGAAGGTAGAGATGCTGCCTGGGGCCCCACACAGCAGACAGACATTATATATGAGAGGTGGGGGTGAGGAGGAGGAAGAAGAGGAGGTATGAGAGAAAAGGGGGGGATCAAAGAAGTGGAGAAAAAACACAAAAGGATGGATGTATTTCAGAGCATTCCCGTGTAGAAAAATCCCAAACTCGTCCACAAACATGGCACCCTGCGTTATTTTTAGCCGTGAATTAGCCGACGGTTGTGGCGTGCAGGCGGCTAACACCTTGGCACAAAGCAGTGATTTAACTGGAGGTGTCAAAAGTACCGCATTGTTCAAGCACGACTCGGCCAAATACAGCTAAAAGTTAGCATCTTTCCTCTCGTGTGAAGACGCCGTTTATCGCTGGCATGGAGACACGTTAACGAACAGTTCAAACTTTTTTTAAAAACCGTTTACAGACGTTACATTTCCCACAGGCACGCGCGCACAACGGCAGACGTTAGCTAAACAACTGGCGAAAAGTGAAGGGGGTAAAACTTACCAATTAAACCGCCGACCATGAAGGCAAACGCCTGAAACAAAAGCAGAATAACTCCCACTATTACCAACTTTTTGGTGCTCATGTTTTCAATAATAGCCCCCGCCATGGCGAAGGAAAGGTTGGGGTGAAAAATGTCACACCGAGCGAGGAACAAACACTAAAATGTGGTGGAAAAAAAAGGGGGGACGACAACGTTGCATCCACGGCCAGTAGGAAGGCGAGCTGTGGGCCCCCTCCGCCGCTCTGCTCCTGCCTTTCAACTTCGAAGGAGAAAAAAAAAAACAGGAATCACATGACCGACTAGCACTCAGCTTTATCCCCGACCAGCCAGCGCTAGACCGGGGAGAGATCTGTGGAGCGCCACCGCATTGCAATAGAGGTTGTGGTAATGCAGGTTACCGTGTCATTGAATGCCTGGAATAGCGCCCCTGTTGTGCGCTACAGTCTGCAGGGCTATTTAGAGGTCCCAGCTCATGTTTAGTGCCATCAGTAGCCGTCAACACAACGTATTTCTATCTATTCTTCATGTGACGGCACATTTTTGTGTCTGTGTCTAACAATAAAATTAAGTCAAGTTAATTCATGTAGCCCCAAATCACAAATTTGTCTCAGGGGCTTTAAAATCTCTACATCCTTTAAGTGCAACCCCAAAAACTATTTTAACAGGGAAAAAAAGAAACAATGGAGAAACCACAGGAAGAGCAACAGAGAAGGGATCTCCGTTAATGGATGGACAGACCTGCAATAGATGTATGCACAGAGTAACAGCATACTGAAAATACAACATAGACAATCCATATGACAAAAAATAACACATATAATGTGAAGGTATGTTAGCCAGGGCAACACAACCCCCTCTCATACAGCCAGAGCAACACAACGTATAGAACCAGAGCAACAAATCCTCCTCTTCCCGCCAAATAGAAACAGCCAGAGCAACACAACGTCCACAATACACCAAATAGAGCAGAACAACACAACTTCCTCTCCTCCCCAAATACAGCCAGAGCAACATGATCTCCTTTCCACACCGTATAGAGCCAGAGCAACAAATCCTCCTCTTCACGCCAAATAAATAGAGCCAGAACAACACAACCTTTTCTCCACACCAAATAGAAACAGCCAGAGCAACATAACCTCCTCTTCACGCCAAATACAGCCAGAGCAACATGACCTCCTTTCCACACCAAATAGAAACAGCCAGAGCAACACAACGTCCTTCATACACCAAATAGAGCCAGAACAACACAACTTCCTCTCCATGCCAAATAGAGCCAGAACAACATGACCTTCTCTCCACGCCTAATACAGCCAGAGCAACACAACCTCCTCTCCACACCAAATAGAAACAACCAGAGCAACTAAACGTCCTTCGTACACCAAATAGAGCCAGAACAATACAACTTCCTCTCCATGCCAAATAGAGCCAGAGCAACACAACCTCCTCTCCACACCAAATAGAAACAACCAGAGCAACTAAACGTCCTTCATACACCAAATAGAGCCAGAGCAACACGACCTCCTCTCCACACCAAATAGAGCCAGAGCAACACAACCTCCTCTCCACACCATATAGAGCCAGAGCAACACAACCTCCTCTCCACACCAAATAGAGCCAGAGCAACACAACCTCCTCTCCACACCAAATAGAAACAACCAGAGCAACTAAACGTCCTTCATACACCAAATAGAGCCAGAACAACACGACCTCCTCTCCACACCAAATAGAGCCAGAGCAACATGACCTCCTCTCCACACCAAATAGAGCCAGAGCAACACAACCTCCTCTCCACCATGGAACCTAGAGGGAGAACCAGGTTTTTGTTTTAAATTCACAGTTGTTTTGACGTTTGTGTCTATTAATACAATTAAAATGTTTAACAATATTTTGCAGCTTTGGTTTGAGATAATAAATATTTAAAAAGTGTTGTTTTACATTCATTCCCCACTGGAAACAACACAGCGCATCCACCAGATTTTTCTTTACACGTGTGAAATGACCAGACAATGGAGTTGTGAAAAACAGTCAGAAAAAATATTTGATTTTTGACAGTTTTCTGACAGTCAAGGTCCATTTAGTAACTGTTGTGGTGCTTCTATCGCGTCGTATGATCTTCATCAAGGATTGCCCAGTTGTCATGTGTTTGTAGATAATTATTTTTTTCTGACATTTAAAAGGCTTCTATGCCACATTGGTTCAAATGCTGAGGTTCAAGATTCACCCTTGACCTTGGAAACAGCAGATCATATGACATGATGTTCACCAGCAGACTGGGTTTACCCTGTTTAGGCCATTTCAGTTCATGGGCCACATAGTCCAGCCCAACTTGATCTCAAGTGGGCTGGAACAGTACAACAGTTGCTCAATAACCTATAAATAATAACATCTCCAAATTGTTCCCTTTCTTTCAGTGCAAAGAAGTACAATTACATTCTGAAAACATTCACAGTTAATGAACAATCCATTTACAAAACAGATGACGAACAGCCTGAGATGTCTCACTGATCTGACAAAAAGAAACAACAATTAATTTATCTTCTCTGTTCTCACTTGTCTTTGTAAGTTCTTGTATTTTTTTGCCACGATGAGTCTGATAATGGCTCTGAATATTATATGTGCACCTAAAGGTGCAGTGAACACACCAAGCACTCATTTACCTCTGAGAAGAAACAGGAACTGGTCCATTTCGCTTAAACCTGATACTGTGTCCACCTGCATGAACACTAGCCTACACTACAGTACCGTGTCATGTAACCTGTATGTAAGCATGTGGGATCTATAACAGGAATATAAGTGCAATTTATTGAAAAATCAAATTCTTCTCTGCAATTTTCACACATTTTCCAGTGGGGCGGATCAGACCCTTTGGCAGGACTGTTCTGGCCTTCAGGCCATGTGTGTGACACCCCTGGTTTAGCCTATTTGACTATACTGCTTATCATACATTTCCCAAAAATAATAAAAAACATTGAAACTGTCGGAAAAGCTGCAGTCCTGATGCATTTTTTTCACTTTCCTGAAAGCTTCAGGACTGGATATTGACATACAGTGTATTGGCATGTTTGAATGGATGTCTCCATACTGTGGTCTGCATGCATCTGTTTTCTTGGGGCCATTTGAAGTAGTTTTCATTACACAGGTAAAACTGTGTCACACTATTAATGTTTCAGACACCGTTACTCTGTCTGAGCATTTGGGTCAAGTGCACAGCCTTTGAAATTAAATGTACTGTAAATCAGAGGTTCTCAATCTCTTTTTACAGCCTTACATAGAGAAATACCAGGCATCCCTTCATATTAGTCTCTTTGAATAATGTGACATAACCTACTTTTTACACTTTTATAGTTCTGTGAAAGAACAACACAAGAATAGTTGGTTAAAATGCTTGTTTAGAGCAGTTTTTCATTCACTATAGGACGGGCTTTCCACTGAGTTTGTAATATGCATAGACTGTATTTAGACTGCAAATTACACAATGTCTCAATTCACAGTATCATGGCAGGATAGAGATTTACATGCAGGTTGTAATGCTGTCTGCTGTGTCTGTGCATCCTGAAGGACAGCACAGCTGTGAACCGAGCTTTCATGTCTTCTCCCCACTTAGACAGATGCTGCGAGCTGCAACCAGATCCCATTCTCTCTTCCCGAGAGAGAAACTTAGCGAGCGCCGGCTGATAAACCTTCCAACAGTTTCTGTACCTTTCATTCAAATTACAAATGCTGGAGGAGGTGCAGAATGCAGACATTTTAGGATTAATCGGATTTCTTTAGCCTTGAAAATGTTAAAATAGAAAACACAAGTTTGAAATACTGGGAGTTTTATTTAAAAGCCATTCATGTGAGCATTTCAGGGTCAAGTATTAAAGACACGTGTACATATCGCTGTACACCTTTTAAAATTCACAAGCACAGAATATGATAAAAAAAAATGAAGCATGCATCTTCTAGGAAGTTTACAATATTCCTGTGCCAACGATAAAACACAACCTATGCAGACACGTCACGGCGTAGTAATGGAGTAAACTGGTTCAGTCTGGCATTATGAAAAACAAGACTGTTAAAGGAAAGCATGGTGGTGCACAGAGAAACACAGGATAGCTCCAGCTGTGTAAAATGGCTTCCTTTCCTTTTTTTCTATTCATGTTAGGGGACGTGAAGGAGACAAGCTGTTGGCTGCAACAGATCAATAAACCACTTCTATCAATTTAAGATAATGTTTCTACAGGAAGTCATCTGACCGCTGATGTGATGCATTCCTGTTTATAAAGTGAGATGTGCTGCACCATGAGGCATAGAGGCAGCCATTCAACCTGCTAACAGCGCTAACGCTGGTTTTGGCACTTAGGGATTGGAGTTAAGATAAAAAAAAATAGGCAACGGCAGGGCAGCTAAGGAGTCAGACTGGTGGAAATGGGTTTTATCGCTGGAAACGGGCACGGATTCTGTCCAATGGATCTGTCTCCCACATCTTGGGATCCCAGGCCTGGAACCAGCCAGTGAAGGTTGGAGGCTCTGCTCCTTGTTTGATGGTGGTGATGGGAAGCCCTCTGCGCCCAGATGGGTCAGAGTCCACATAGTCTTTTGCTGCATGACGGTAAGTAGATATAGGGAAAGACAGACACAGACAGAAAGTGAGAATATGTAAAAGATTTAGCAGCAAAACTTTGCAGACAGCCAAGTCTGAAGACAGATTAATACAGATATGAATTAGCCCACAGAGGCTAAAAAGGTCCACAGAGCTGAGGAGAAATACAGTCTGCGAGTTCATCAGGATGAGTGACAACTTTCACATACATTTTTTCCATTGTTAATATAAAATATGGTAACAAGTCCTTGTAAAGGTCTGAAAATTTCACGTTAATCAAGTGATAATTAGCATTTCTTTGGAATTATTGCCAAATTACCCCAATATTTACCCCAAAAATGTATCGATATAATATACTTTGTTTGGGTGTCTTGACTTGGGAGTTGACTCTGGACTTTTATTATTATCATTTTATAACTATTGTAAACATGATTTAATAGTTATATTCCACTATTTCCCAATAAGCAGTAATAAATAGCTGGTAATTTATTTAATACATTTCCAGGAAAAGAATACTAAGTTACCATTGAGATGCTTTATTTCCATGTCTGCTGGTAAATGGATAAAAATGAGCAAATAACTCATTTTAAATTTCTTAAAAGCTCTCTGAATCATGCCATTAGCTACCAGGTTACAGCTATGTAGACAATAAGTCACAGCGGTGAGTTTTGTGCCTAATCAGAAGTGTCTTTTATTAGTTTTTCACATTTTTTTCAGCAGCACACAGCCGCTTCTTCTTCTATTTCAACCATTATGTGCTATTTTAGCATAAAATTATTAAATAATGTTTACAATAAAGTAACTTTCAATCATTTTTGAGGTAAATATTGTGGTAATGTGGCAGTAATTCCAAAGAAATTCAAATAGGTTACTTGATAATTATCACCTCATTATCAAGAAATTTGTGTACCTTTAAAATGAAGTGTTAACCTTTAATTAAACCCAACAGCTATGACTCTACAGTGCTTTCTGGAATCAAGTATATGAAGCAAAACGATCTGATCT
This sequence comes from Pterois miles, assembly GCA_947000775.1. Taxonomy (NCBI): domain Eukaryota; kingdom Metazoa; phylum Chordata; class Actinopteri; order Perciformes; family Scorpaenidae; genus Pterois; species Pterois miles. The sequence goes on from CAMQGK010000263.1 coordinate 195,809, forward strand.
GTGTGGTACATTTGTTTCTTCCTTTTGGGTTCATGCTACAAACCTATTTTGGGAGCTCCAGTCCTTTCCTCAGCATTGGCCTCGTTGCCGACCCAGAGGAAGAGCTACAGAGAAAAGAAACGCACTCAGACACAGAGTTTTGTATGTATGTTTGCCTCTATGTTGTGTGGATAGAGATGTCCCTGAGTCTCTAATGGTGATGACAAAGAGCTCATCTTACCTGGTCCCAGGTATCCAGGAGCATGACATCATCAGTGGCCAGTTCTGACTGAGTGAAGTCCCCTGGTACTTCTTCAACCTAACACACAGCAGAGGAAAACTCACACTGTACATTTACACTATATTAAGATGACTGTGTTGATAGGTTAAACCAAATAAAATGCTCCACGTCTGCCCGTACTAACAAAAACAAATTGTACTCTTTCATTTCACTCACAATGAGTCTTCCAGTTTTGTTGGAGCAGCCGAACAGACGTGGAGGGTTGACCGCGTTCTGCAGACTCTTGGAGGTCTGATAAGGCTTCTTGCCTCCAAGAGCAGACCAGAAATCACCTGGGAGAGAAGAAAATACAACACCCGTCAGCTCCAATGAGTTTGTCCTATATTTCGTGCTTTTGTTTGTTTGTAACAGGAAGCGAATCACATCCTCCTCATGATGCTGCTGCTTTTTGGGACAGTCGGTGATAAGATGCATCATGTTTTCAGGTTTGAAAAAAACAAAACAAAAACAGACCAGAAATGCAGCAGTTACGTCTTATCAGGCCAATCAGCCATCGGGCCATCTGCATGGAAACTTACAGCATGAAGCAATTAGACTATGACTCAGTCGCGATTAGAGTTTTTAAAGTCTAGTACTTCATTTAAACACATCAAAACAGAGATGAACTGCTTTTAATCCTCAAAGTTATACGAAAAGTAGACCAATGACTTAGATACAGACTGAATACAAGAGGAGGACGTAGTCACCACGACGGCACTCGTTAGTTTGTTTACTACCATTTTGGAGCCTCGACGCTGGCATTTTGGTCATCGCCATCCTGTGTTTTTTGCAACCAGAAGTGACACAAGAGGGTGGAGTTGATGCTGCGTTCCATTTGAACTGGAAATTCATAATTTCCAAGTTCCCAGTCGGAAATTTCAACTGAAATGCCGCCTGAAGTCAGATTTCCAACTCAGAAAGTTGGACAAACTGTGTACCAACAGTAAAAAGCTATAGTAAATACTGTTTATTAGCACTTCTGTCTCATTTGTGTCTCATTAAATCAGTCGTACACACAGTATTGCCCAACTTCTATCTGTGGAGATGTTGCTACAGTGTTTGTATGTGCAAAAAAAAAATGCATTGCTATCCACTGGGATTGCTAGCAATGGCTAACCCCATTCAATTTTCTGAATTGGTGTACTAGAGATAAATGGAACGCAGCATACGTACGACTGAACACTGAATAACTTATTTCTAGGTGAACAAAAAGATTATAATTAACTTTCAGGAAGTGAAACCACGGGGTTAAAGTTGTAAGTCGAAAACACGGACAACTTCGTGGTAACGACCTGTCAATCACAGGGTAGCCACACCCTAAAGTATACTCTGCATTATGGTGTATTTGACTAGAAACTAGCGATAGAGACCATAAACTTACAATCTTTACTGAGGTAGTAAATCAAGTGAGAAGTAGGCTCATTTTTTCATAGACTTCTATACAATCAGTCTTCTTTTTGCAGCCAGAGGAGTCGCCCCCTGATGGCTGTTAGAGAGAATGCAAGTTTAAGGTATTTCAGCTTTGGCTTCATTTTTCAGACCCAGAGTTGCCCACTGAGTGCAACTGATTTACATATAACTATTGGCTTTAAACTACTGCACAGCCAGTACACACATTTACACAGTATAATGATGATGCATCCTCCCACCATAATTGTCAAAATCAGATGCCCTAAAATATCATCCTAAGGCAGATAAATAAAGCAAAAGGCATCCTGACTGAGATCCATCTCCCAGTTTATTTTCATAAGGGATAAGTATTAAGTAACAACCTTTTATTACATACAGTACATAGGTACACAGAGGACACCTACCTGGCTCCTTGCCCTCTGACACTTGGGTGGCACTGCCACCCAGGTAGTCCACCACATGCTTGGCAGCCCCCATCTCCTCGTCACTGGCACCCACGCCCCGCCACACAAACAATGCGCTCGGGGTCTTCAGCACAAACACGTCGTTGGTGTTCAGATTGGACGCAGAGACGTCGACCTGACAGAGACACATGAAAACAGGTAAGAGGCGGAAATTAAGGATGTGACGACATAGAGCCCATGTGCCGGCAGACTGCTCACCTCCACAGCCCGGGTGGCGTGGGAAGAGCTCTGGCGGATGTGGAAGAGGCGAGTGCTGCCGCTTTGCGACTGTCCACCTTTGCGTGACGTTCCCCCACTGTGGATGATCATGGGTTTGCCTTGGAACAGGCTCATCAGGTGTGGAGGCTCCTGGCCCTGAGTCACTCTCACCTAGAGAGGAAATAATTTAAAAACATTCACTATGAAGGTTGGTGCTTCTCAACAGAAAATGAAATAATAGAATAGAAATATTACATGTCAGCATATCCAGCAACAGTCTAATGTCTAGCTAACAGGAAGCATACTATACATGATGATTTAAAGGACCAGGCCAATGTTTACAAACATAAATTTTTGCTGAATATTATTGAATATATTTGCTTCCTTTCCAGCAGCCTTTGGTTTCCATTCATTTCTGTATAATCTGAAAGTGAATTAGCATTATTTTTTCCAATGTAACATTATCACTGCAAGCAAATGTAGTTAAAAATGTCACAACAAAAACTGGAACGTTCACATAAAGTAATGCAGACTTGATGTTCACTGTGATGGATTACACAACTTTCCATTCAGTTCCACATATCAAGAAATACAGAAATCAATGGATGCCTGGAATCAAACAAAAAGTACATTAAATTTCTCTAAAGCACAGCAGCTTGGATGACAGACGCTACCTGGGATGTTCGATGCTGTCATAATTGGTGAGGCTTTTCCATTTAATAATCCCTGACCAAGGGCCAAGTCTATGTTTTGATGCCTACATCACTAGGAAAGTACGACAGAGTACTACAGCCACATTGAGGGAAAAAAACGTAGATTTTAATATCACAAAAATAAAGGCATAACTTTACGAGAAAAAAAGATGTAAACTGGCTTTTTTCTCATAATATTATGACTTTTTTTTTTTTAAAAAAAAAAAAGCCTGTGACTTTGTTCTCATAATATACCAACTTTTTTTTCTTTTAAACTCATGACTTTATTCTCATAATATTACAACTTTATTTGTTCCTCAGTATGACCCTAATACTGTACATAGAGAGTATCATCAATAAAATAAATGATAAAAATAAACACTGAGGTATCTGATCCAGTTTGGAGTTGAAGCTTCATATTTCAGTAGGTGATGTGGCAGCATTTGACTGTTGTTATGACTATGAAGATGTAAATCCTGAAATTATTGTGTGGTATCTACAGTGTACTGTAGAAGTGCAGTAATTTGACAATCAAAATATGAACAATACAGCGACACTGCCCTCTGCTGGTTGTCCAAGGTTGTTTGTTTGTCATGGCAGAGGGGTCAAGGTACCACTGAGATTGTTGGTCTTGGTCAGCTGTACGTAATCCTCTGTGATAATTTGGTTTAATAGATTTGAGAAGCTGAACTCTTTAGAAGTTTGTTTTTCCACAGCGCTGTTATGGTGAGGCAGACAGGTTAAACTAAGAAAACTTCACTGAGCTAATTAATAAGAAGGTGAACGTTACAGGTTATTGTAAAAGTTTCAGGTTAGTTCTCAGGCATCTGAAAAATACCTCCTAACAATTTCTACTGTCACTAAATGCATCATATTCATTATTCCTTTAACACTGTTGAGTCACAGCTAAGTCTGGTGATTGTCAAATATTAGAGATTATTATGGGACTGTGCAGAATGTGAACTTGTTTTTACAGGTGCTGTTAAGGTGAGCGGTGCGTCAGCATTAAACTCTGACCTGAACCGGGGATCCTCCCATTGAGTCATCGAGCTTCACTGTGAGGAACGCTGAAGCTGCCAGTTCATCCTGTGTGCACTTCAGCCCCTGCCTGACACAGTAACGCACACACAGTCTGAGCACAATCAGGTCATTTATTTACTGGTGTGTGGTCTTAGACTGGGTGGGGTTGGGTGGGGTAATGTGTGTGATTCATACTCTATTGCACAAATTATACGTGTTTGTACGGCTCTTTCTTTTTACCCACCAGGTGTAAATGATGTGTTGCTCGCGGCCTCCCACTCTGTAGGTGTAGAGGATGAGGTAACAGTCTCCACCGTAGAAGTGGCCGTAGGTGGCGGGATCCACGGGCACCTTGTCACCCTCAACACGCCAAATCTGAAAGCCAGACAACAACCTGTTTTTCCCAACCTCACCACACTACCGTTATCTGGGCCTTTATTTAAAAAACAAATGTTTAACACACTCGTACCTGGACCTTGCCCTTGCCATCATCCACCATGCCGTGCTGGGCTGCCATGGCCTTGTTGGAGTGCAGGGTGGAGGCGTCGAAGGGCACCTGCTCCACTTTGGCTATGCGGCCGATGGTGTAAGCCTTCCTGGGGCCCGTGGTCTCATCTTTGTCCCTCCAGTCGCTGAAGAACTGCTTAAACATGGTCGTCTCGGCTCCCGCAGGAAGTACCTGGATCTGTAAGGGAAAGAGGTCCGATTTTGCTAATTACATGAAGACAAGAGTTGCTTGTTTGAGTGATTATGCAGATGTCAGCTTTACCTGTGTCTTAGCGGAGTATCCCTTGTCTTTGATGAACTGCTGGCCCGCTGACATGGCTGCTTTACGCTCTGCCATGTTGGCCTTAGGACCTGATTGGATTCAGACGAGACATGACACGATGAGAAGGTCATAATCCTCAAAAACATGGTGCGAGGTGACTCTCCCTTTAAGAGAGAGAAACTATGTAATGAGCTGCTCCTCATTCTCTGCCATGTTATTGAGTCTGAAACACTGTCGCCACCTTTCCAAACAAAGATGTTCCTGTCCACCCCGTTGTCCAGGATGTAGCACTCCTCGGGAGACAACATGGCCTGTTTGAAGGGACTGGACGGAGCCACGGACGACACCTTCATCGTGCCAGAGGCATCAGAGATCTACGACGCAGAGGGACAGCATCAGCTACCAGCTCTGTTCTCAAAGTGTACAGTTCTTCAGCCTCAGAACGTCAACATGTTACCAATATTCAAAGTAGATTTTAAAAAATGTAGTAGTGTAGACATTTGTTTCCCTAATTTTTATTTTTTTCACAATCGTGACCCAATTCAGGCCTAATCTATAAATCGTGAGCACATTTACAGCTATTTCTGCATCACCTTATATTATCCTGAATAAAATCGATATACATTTCACAAATCCCAACTTTATTTCATGCAAATGATATAAAATATATACACACATTAAATACTTAAATAAATGAGACCAAATAAATGGATTTAGGCGGAGTTGACAGTTTGTCTCCTGTTTCCATGTACGCTAACCTTTCATATTAGATTCAATGTTATAATTAGACTACAATTATCAGAACAATACAAACATTCAGACTCCCTCGTGTGGCTCTAAGGTGAGCTGCAGATATTAATGTTAAAGAAAAGACTGGATGAAATTCTGCAATTTTATTTGCCGACCCGAATAAAATCTCCTGCGACCCAGCTGTGGATCGTGACCCAGTCTTTGGGAATGACTGGTGAAGTCTTTATCATATGAGCTACATACGTATTTATAGTCTGATTTTGAATGAATAATTCAAATATGTGGACATCGTTTGCAATTTGTCTGGACTTGATCCAGGCTATAATATCAAAGTTTTGTCCTTCAAACGCAAACCATCAAGAATGAAGCACAGATATCAGGTTATATTTCAGATCCTGCTTTAGTGAAACATCCCTTCACAGTGTGAGTTGTACAGTAAGTAAAATCATTTTTGCCACCCAGAAATCAGTCACATCAACAGGTTGTCACTTACATCACTCACCATGTAGAGGGCACCCTTCTTCCTGTTGGACGTGTCCACCTTGTCGTCATCCGCAGTAGCGGGTGCAATGGTGGATTTGGGCCCCAGAGCCTACACAACCACAGGGATGGGTCATTGTTCTCCTCTTTATGTTTTAATTATCACTTTACTATACGCAGACAAAGACACGACAACCTTGAACGTGATTTGCTTTACAGACTATCCTCGACAGCTTTTCTAAAAGTAAATTGTTGAATTTAAAGTATATTCTGTGAACCACCCCCCTCCTCTTTCCCTGTCTCTCTCATTAGGCCTCTGTGGAGTTTACCCTCCTCTCTTCTTGTAAAGGAAGTGTTTACAATGCTGCCTTGGCACCCAGTTGGCACATGAGCAGCACATTACAAAGCACGGCATTGTGTCCACTCGTTCCCACGCTGACTAATCACCGGCCGTGAAACACATCAATAACACTTAGCTTCTGCTCACTAGAAGTGATAACCTTTGGGGTGAAAGCTTCAGTGTGTGTGGCTGAAATTCAGCAGGAGAGGAATGTGTGTGTACAGTGTCACCTCTGTGATTGCTGCCGGCTCATCCCCCTCCTCCACCATGTGCAGTCTGGCTCTGCCGTTCCTCTCATTGTCCCTAATGTCGATGCCGACCCCGGAGGCCTTCAGCCTCTCGAAGTAGTTACACTCGCTGCCACACCAATGATAGATGTCCTGCAGGAGAGGGAAAGACAGGACACGGTTATTAAAGTTATAATGCTTATCAGACATAGACTTCAGTTCAGGTAACAGCGAGTGTGGTTTACAGTGATACAACGGGTCTCAGACTTCATATTCAAGAGAAGAGCAACTGGTGCAGCCAAACAAACTTTGTTTGTTTTAATGACGAAGAAACTCATTATTTATCCTCAGTGTCAACAAAAAAGAAAGTTGAGACAAACCGGTTGAGACAAACCGGTTTGAGAAAAACCGTAAGAATCAAGTTACTTTCACAGTAAACACATTTATTGCAGTGCAGATATATGAAAGTATAGTACATGAACTACAGTATGTCATTACTACTATAATAGACACAATATGCATTAGTAATATACACAGATAGACAGATAGACAGATAGATAGATAGATAGATAGATAGATAGATAGACACACACTAAAACAGATAAAACCCAGCTCACCTGGCCCAGGTCAACAATGAAGCAGTCTCCCTTGTTGAAGCTGTTCCAGGACATGTCCACCTCTGTAGCTCTGATGGCCCTCCGACCCTTGATGTGCAGCAGGCGCTTCACGTTCATGTCGTTGGTCACCACATGCTGGAAACCTGACGCCACGCCCCCTTTCTGTGACAAAAAAAATAACAATTTAAGTGAGGTTATATGAGGGGAAAACTATCCGAAAACCTTGATTTCATTTGAAATGTGTACACGAACACAGTTACAGGAGGAAGACAGCACAAACCTCACATCTTACAACCACCATATGTGAGCCAAGTAAGGCATCGGAGGCAGGATGTGAGGAGACAGATGATTTCATAAGAGCTCAACATTTACTGCACTGTGAGAGTGAAATGAGTTCAACACAACACTGTAAAAAGCCTCAATGGACAAAAGGTTGTAAATTGTGCTGCCAAATAACGAGATTACCATGTGCTATAAATCACAGCTAACAAAGCTTATAAACCTTATTGAATGAGGGAATATGAAACTAACATGATGCCTGCTTCTGGGGAGGAGGATCATGTCTGTCTTGGGAAACAGTGGTGTACCTGGGAGGCAGGATTGTCTCGCAATGTGCCGTCCTTTGCGAAGCCATTAAACAAAACAGGTATTTACAAGGCATGCAAATGAATCACTGCAAATGAGCAACAGACACACTTGGAGAAAAAGCAATGTGACTGATTTAAATAATTTGTTTTTAAGATGTAGAAACTAAAGCGAGAACAAATACAGAGAGGAACATCCTTGCTTTTAAAATGTCTGTCGAGGGCTTAGCATTTACCAACAAAGGCAGAGAGACTAGCAAGCATCTGGAGGAGTGGGTTCCTCAAAATGGAAACCACAGTCATGCTGTTCATCTTTCTCAAGAGAGAGAGACAGTAAAATTTTCCATGGCAACAATGGCAGGCTCTGTTTATTCTAATGGCAGGACTGTTTCCTAACAGTGGAGTTACCAAAACTATGAAGAGATAATGAGGTTTAGTACCATGTCCCGCTCTCGTTCTGAAGAACACTGTGTAACTGTGTCCAAACTTTGTTTCTGCACATGTGCAGAGCAGAGTTTCCATCCTCCAACTTTTCAGAGAGCAGTAAACAAGACTTTTGGCTAATTATATCCAACTAGAGCCAGAAGGAGGTTTGGATGGATTTCATGGCAATGGGAAACAGATGGGTGGTTAAAAAGTGGCCTCGTTTGTTGTCTTTCAAAATGCCCTGCTTTGAACAGGGTGGTTGCCTCGGTGACAGTCAGTCAGTCGGCCAGACACACCCTGGCTGGCGTGTGTGTGTGTGTGTGTGTGTGTGTGTGTGTGTGTATATATATATATATATATATATATATATATATATAGAGAGAGAGAGAGAGAGAGAGAGAGAGAGAGAGAGGAGGGGGAGGGAATGTTGTGTTTCCTCTGAACTTCAGACTCATCAGCTTCACTGTAAGGCAAAGTTCATGGGATGCTGACAATCATTAAACGCTGTAGATATATTTAGGTCAGAGAGTCCTGAGACACATTTTTGCTCCTTTTGTCATTTTTTGTCATTATGACTTTCACTGTTTATGCTGTTAGAAATAAACTGTAAGCTCTTTATTGCTCACGTTATATTTTATAGCATGTATTTCTCACCTGCAGACTGAAAGCACAATAGAAACATTGCTTTAAAGTTGACTTACTTATGCCATTAACCTAGAGCAATGGTCCAACCCCCTTTTCTTGTAAATCTTTAATACACAGCAATATCTACAGTAGTTGTGACCACACTCTAAGGCTGCAACTAGCGCTTCTCTTCATTGTTGGTAAATCTGATGATTATTAATGTATTTAATTGATGAGTTGTGGTAAATGGTGATGAATGCCGATCAGTTGTTTCCTAAAGCTCAAGATGACATCCTCAAATGTCTTGTTTTGTCCACAATAATAATCAGTTTACTGTTATGGAGGAGTAAAGAAACCAGAAAATTGGTTGCAAAAAGAAGTCTGATTGTATAGAAGTCTACGAGAAAATGAGCCTACTTCTCACTTCATTTATTTCCTCAGTAAACATTATGAACATGAGTTTATGGCCTCAATCACTAGTTTCAAGTCTTCTTCAATGCAGCATGATGTTCATTTAGTAAATTATAGTCCCATTCAGAGTCAAATAGACCACAAAGCAGGGTATGATTTAGGGCGTGGCTACCTTGTGATTGACACGGCATTATCTGGTCTGGGCGTTGTTCGTGTTTTCGTCTTAACTTTAACCATTTTACACTATGTTTTCAGTTCATGAAAGTTAATTCTAACATTTTTAGTCGCCTAAAAATGTCTTATTCAGTTGTACTTAGCTCCACCCTCTTGTGTCGTCTCTACTTGCAAATAACTAAGATGGCGACGGCCAAAATGCTGAACTTGAGGCTTCAAAATGACAGTCCACAAACCACTGGGTGAGCTCACAGTGACTACGTCCACTTCTTATATACAGTCTACGGGTAAACCTGTAAATTGTTTCAAAAGCAACAAGAAAACAAGACATGGGCCAATTTTCATTCAGAAACGACACCACCCGTCCAAATTAGTCTCTGCTGTACAGCGCAGCTCACCTGATACTTGATCCCTGACTTGAAGTACCCCAGAAAGGTGTTGGATTCGTAGTTCTGCAACTCCCTGTACTGCACCGGCCCACCACCCAGGAAGTCATCCAGCTGTGTGGCAAAGATGGCAGCCGCTCCGCTTTCATCCTGCGAACACTCGTCCCCTGTCGGGAAAGAGGCACTTGTAGTCAAACTAGTTCTTTCAGCCAGTTCTTTTCACACTCTAATTGCAGCACGTGGACACTCAAGGGTCGGGTTTTCTCACAAAAACATTCAGTTATTTTACATGAGCAGAGCTAACTGCGGTGCTTCGGTTTCTGCAGTGACCTTATGTGGCCTCTGAGTCAGGACTGGAGGCTTTGAATCACATCAACCACATCTGCAGCAGAGCCGCCGTTTTGTATCCTGCTATTACTGTCAGATGGCACATAACAGGGATAAAACTATTCCATGATGCTACATGACTAACATCTATCCCAGACAGAGGGATTAATTATGTTCTCATGTTATTTAACTACTTCAACTTACAGAACTAAAACGTGTGCTGGTGCTGGAGAGAAATTGGCAGGAAGCACAACAAACATGCAGAGACTGGTCTCTTGTGGCCTCGGGATACTCCAGAAGTGAGTTATGCAGCGGTTTTGTTTAAGTCTATGTTACTGTTATGTAACTGAAAATGTACAGATCATGAGAACACTTTGCCTTCAGTTTAAAATTTCAATTTTTTGATGTCATTGTTCGCTCTGGGAGAGCAGACGGCGCAGAGAGGGAGCTGTATGATAGGGAGGGATTTCACAAACCGGTCTTACTTTTGGAGAAGAAATTTTCAGTGATGCATTGAGGAGAGGATGTTTCAGCAGAGAGACCAGATGCTCATAGTGTAGTAACACCACATGAGTTTCCATCACTCTGTTAGTCTCATAATACCTAAAGCTTGTTAGTGTGCTTGTATGGACGCATGAATGTGTGCGGATGTGCATGAGCTTTGGGGGACAGTTCCTTTTTAAATTGTTGATATATTGCTTTTGTTTTTTGTCACTGACTTCAACAAGGAAGTGATTACAATGCTGTACCCACTTCAAGATTCAGTATTTTATGGTCAGTTAAACAATTTGGTGAGCTCACATAATACAAAGCAGAAACATCGGGGCATCATATAACCTCTCAGGGAAGTGGTGGAACCGTAAAATCACAATTGTCAAACACAATTGAGGACATAGCCTTTTGGAAACATGCAGTAAAATGGCTTCTGCTACCTAGTGCGCTGGTGTTTATCTCTCAAAAATATAATGCAACAGTGTTCCTGTTGTGAAAACAGCATGACAACATGCTTTTTATAAAACAGGAGATAAACAGCACATTGCTAAAGACAGGATGTGTAACATGTCGCCCTGTTCTGAGGGTGCACAATATGTGTCCAATGTCCTACCCAGCCACATGTGTATGTTGTATGAAGGAGCCGAGGTGGTGAAGAGCAGCAGGTAGGCGTCCCCCGTGAAGAAGCTTCCATGCAGCTCCTTAGGAACCGGCTTCAGGTCCAGGTTCTCGATCCGCCACACCTGCAGCCCCGGCTGCTTTCCGGCACCCACAAACTCCTTATGGGAAACCATGATGGCTCTGAGAAAAGGACGGAGATGAAGGAGGCAGTAGGGAGAGAGAGAAAAACAGGGAGTGATTTTAATATTTTTGCCTTGCAAATCCCAACCTAAGAAAACAGAGGAAGAAGGAGAGAACAATGAAAAGTCAAGAAGAAGCAAGGAGGTTATTTTTGGGTGTCATGTGTTTCCTGAACTGTATCCTCCTGTAGATAACAGCTGAGAGAGACTAACCCACAGCAGGTATAAATATAGGCAATGTGTTCAGCTGACAGGAGGCCTCTTACATTATTTGGACTTTCAGTGTATAGACTAGACCAGACCAACTAGTTCCTAAACCTGTATTTAGTTATGCATGGCTGCTGCTGTCATATCATTAAATTGCTCATGTGCAGTCAAGGGATTTTCTCAATTTCTTACTCTTTCTTAGCTTTAACATAATCTGGAAGGTTAAATGCTCCTCTACAGGTTGAGGAAATTCTTGTAGTGGCAAAGCCTAAATCAAGGCTGAATATTCATGAAAATTTTGAGATTTTGAGAGTTGCTTTGACCCTTAGCCTCTTGAATTCAATTCATTTAAAAGTCCTGTATGCATTGTCACACAAGTGTCAAAGGCAGAAGTTGTTTATTATATCTTCACTTCTGAAAATAAAAACCATAACACCGTTTGAACTCAGCAACATCTTAGAAAAAAAAGATTGATGCAGTAATTTTTAGACTTTTGTTAATATGAGAGAGATTACGACTGTACAGCACAGATATTAACACAGCACAACATACACAACTTAATTTTTTTAACTCCCATATCTTGTGTTTATAGCTGATACTGAGTGAAAACAAAATGTAATGTTGTTGTGTTACTACTGCAGGCCACTTCAAGAAATTAATCTTGTAAACTAACTGCTACTGCTACTGCATCTGGAGTCAAAGGAAGTTAAATTTAAAGAGGACCTGCTATGCTTTCGTGCTTTTTCCCTTTCATTTAGTGAGTCATATAGTTTATAGTTACTCTCCCCCACAGAAACTACAGTCCTGAACTACCTGAAACACCTCGCTTCAAGTCCTGCCTTTTCTTCCGTAACATGGTGATGTCACCAAGTAACACATTGGCTTAACAGTTACATTTAGCCGATAACCGACATAAAGTACTGTAATCGATTAAAGCTATCAGTTAAACAGTTAAAAGAAATATTACTAATTAAGAAGCTGATAAAAATGCAGAGGAGCATCTCGTCACTATAAGGAGAAAAGCTGGTCCACCTTAAGGGTCCACTTTAAGAGACAGCCGAGGCAGATACAGGAAGTTGGCTCAGGACTTCCAGCTGAGGAGTTGTAGCTTGTAGCCTCGTAGAATTTCTTCACCGACAAACTGTACACAGGCTGTTTGTCAGATAATTGCTATCATTGATCCGCACAGACTAACAGCTGACAACCTGCTAAACTAAACTAAATATGTGGTGGAGACTTTTACTGGGAAAGTAGCTGCATGTCCACAACACTACACGCAGCACTGTGGCTGCTAACGCTCCCGAATGGTGAACCTGAGACAGTGAACGCAGCACCGTGGCTGCTGCAGTAGCTTTCCTGACGGTGAACTGTTGACTCAGTTATCTGTGGCACTTGTATGCTGCAGCTGGCGCATCGCTGCATGCGAGGCACTAATCTTGTTGGTTGTTGGTAGCAGTTAGTCTGGCACGCCCTCAAACAAAGCTAGTTAAAGCGGAGCTGGAGCAGAGTCTGAAGAGTTTGGTTCAGTTGACCAATCACAACAGAGTGGGCCAGTTGACCAATCAGAGCAGACTGGGCTTTTTTTTGGGGGGGGGGGGGGGGTCAAACAGAGCGTTTCCGACAGCGGATGAAATGAGGTGCTGCAGCACAGCCTGTATTAGAAAAATAGTGTTTTTTGAACATTAAACCATGCAAACAAGTTCTACTAGAAATACTACCAAAATACAATTCTACTACCAAATTACAAGTATGCCCCTGAAAATGAGCATAAATCTGTCCTCTTTAAAAGAAATAAACTTCAGATCATGCTGAGAGTGAGAGATTATGCAGATTTACGTTTTCCCCTGATTATACAAAAGCCAGATTACAAGTCGGCGTGGCAGCAGGATTACTGCCACAGCGAGGCTGACGTCCACTGTGACGACACAACATCCACTTCCTCACTTCTCTCAGACAGATCTGACACTCCAGACTTTGATCCGCCACTCTAACTACATCCTACACCTGCTCATTGTGCACAGGCTATTATTTACAGTTAGATATTAAAAGATTACACCAAACACAGATAACGCAAACCTTCACCATCATCACAACATTCAGGAGTCATAATATTGTGGAGTTGGCTCAACTGTGTGTTTAATGAGCGGCTCAGGTTTCACCACAGAGAGAAAACACCCAATGGACTTCCTGTAAGAGGCTGATCGATAAATGCTGCATCATGGAGATCAATTAACATCCATGGATGTTTACTGCAGCCCTGTTAGTATCACTGGTGTGACATAATACTGCAGGTCTGTGGGGATGAGCGTCTGGGGGGGAAGAGCATCCCTGATGGCTGACTTCATCTCATCTGCTGCTTCTGCTGACTGGTCAGACTGGAGGAGGGGCTGATGGGAGGTTTCTCTTATTTATGCACTAAGAGAAGTGCATCTTTAATAAGTAAAATAAAACAGAAGCAATGTTGCTTTCATATTAAGTAGTATTATATTTACATTTTGCACAACTCCATTTTTTTATTTAGTATTATGTAACATGCAAACCACTACTTCCTGTATTTCTACAGTCTTTTGCGCTCCGTTTTCACTAACAGGACAAAAACACAGTATTTTCCCCATAATAAGCAATGCAATCGCCTGTGTTTACATAATAAATGGAAACGTTTTGGTTCCGCTGTTTTCGGGCAGCTCTCGCTGGCTGCTGTGACTCAGGACAGAGAAATGAACGGAGACTTTCCACATCTGGAAAATCACTTCCAAACTTTACAATCGCGCACTGCACCCCACAGTAAAAAACATCATCAAATCAGTAAAGAAGAAGAAGAAGAAGAAGATGTGAGAAATGCTCATTCAAAAGGCTTAAATCAAAGTCCAGAAAGTCACAAAAGCTGCATTCATGCAGCGGAAGAAGTGAACTCACAGTCTGCGGGATGAATCACACGGGAGAGAGGAGCAGAACCGCTGATGGAGGCTGTAGATGTGGGAGTGGGCAGAGAGAGGAGAGCCTTTATGTTTTAATGTGCAGGCTAGAAGAGGAGGAGGAGGAGGAGAAGGAGGAGGAAGAGGAGGAGGGAGTGTCCTGGCTGTTCATGTCTGACATGGACAGAGAGCACTGATTGGACCACAGCAGCAGCAATGATCAAGATGAGAGGACCTTCAGAGAGGATTTCCTCAAAGATGCATTTAAACTGTGTTGTGATCATTCTGCAGCACTTTGCTTTTTAAGAGTTTCCCAGTTTCTCAGTGTTGTGTGAACTTGGCTCTTTGTTATTGACTGTGCAGATTACAAAGTGTTCAGACAGGGAGGGCAGGGACAAAGTCCATCAAGTCATATTTCTACATGAAGCAGCAGTTGAATCAACAGTGTGTCTGTTTGTCTTCGGCTCAGACGAATCGTGTGACTGAAGAAATAACACAGAGGAACACGCGTCGTCTTTTAATGTCCTGGTATGCACAACCAACAGGATTAATATGGAAAACATTACAGGAGTCTGTGGCACCATAAAGAAACCATACATAATATACGATATAGTTTAATCAAAATGAATGTTTTAATTCTAAAGGTTTAAAGAAGACATATTATTCATGCTTGTGTTTTATGTTCCTACTAGAACATGTTTACATGCTGTAAATTTCAAAAGAAAATATATTTTTCTTATACTGTTTGCCAGAAGTATTCATACCCTCTGTCTGAAACACTGTTTTAGTTCGTTTCAACCAAGCCCCCAGGAAGAGCGCCAGTCATTGATGCCAATTATCATAGGGGCCGATTGGTGGCATTACAACTTCCATGTCCGTCACGTGATGCCATTGGGCCCAAACTTTTTCCCATAGACTTACATTGAGAAAGAGACGTCTGTAACTCAGCAGATAATTAATTATAATGCATATTTAAATCATCAGGTCCTCAAGGTTGAAAAAAGCACTAATAGCCGAATCCACAGTTATTTCTCTTCCTCCGTTCAAGTGAATGAGGCCCAGACGAAGAATGGAGCGAAGGCTGGGAGGCGGCGTTAGCAAGCCGTGACGACAGAGTGATCCCGTGACCGAGCCATGTGACCGAGCGGACGCTACTGCTCCTGCTCCACGGGCCCAGTGGATGCGGAAGATCGCCGGAAGGTCAGGGTACTTTTCCAATCGGAAGTCGAGCCATTTTGGCTTCATTTGCCACTGAGCAACTCTCACAGGAATGAACTGGGCCTCGCCTCCAACGCTCTACCCTGTTCTCTTCACATGCCCATGACTTCAATGGAATGGCGTTGCTAGGCAACAGCTTGGATCCATTTTTACTTCCTGTCAGCTGATGTCATTCACATGGGTTGCGTCCAAAATTCCAGACTAACATGTTATTTAATACGTGAAAACGTCTGTGAGATATTTTAGTATGTCCAAAACTTTAGTATTAAATCAATAGTATGTAAATTTTATAAATTTTATATTACAGATATGCAACTCTGAACACTAATCACACACATAAATCTCCCACAGTGCAATGCGGTAGTAATGGCAATGTTAATAACATTAATAACATTTAATTGTAGCTACTAGATTTCACTTTGCTAGGCGTAATATACATTTTACTTTAATACAAACTCACAAACGTTTTCGTCATATGAAGTTGGCATGGGTCACCATGGTTACACGTCTCCAGCCAGCAATGAGGCTCTCGGGAAGTGATGATGTAAATTACTGCACAGTGTGTCCGAAAAGGTACAAACTACTGTTTATTCACACGAAAGTATGTTGAAGGATAGTACACCTGCCTTCAAATGAAAGTCGTGAGCTTGTGTTTCCAACGTGGGATGTTGTGTATACGATTTACTTGGCGTTCAAGTGGTTAAGTCATGAGAATATTGCTGCTGAGCAGCAGCAATATTAACATTACTGCTGTCATCTAGAAGCCACAGAGGCTAACAAGTTAACTAGCTAGCAAGTGGGTAACATAATGAAGGAAATGTAAAGGCATAGTGACAGAGGAGAAAGATTAGTCAGGTGGAAATATCAAAATTTTCCTCAGATATATTATAAAATTACAAAGAAAAACAATATACAACTAAAATTACAATATATTCACTTATTATCCATTAAAAAGATAACTTCCATGGGCTCCAACATTTCTGACAATATCAACAAACACTTACAAGGTTGTGAATACCACAAGAGGGGGGCGTTCAAATGTCCTCTTCTCATGAACACTTTAAACACAACCCCATTTGAAGGCATCAATAGACCATAAGCAGAAATAAACTGGGGCACATTTAGACTGTTTATGTTTGAAACAATGTAATGGTCTACATATTGTTGTGACATTGCAAAGTGATGGAAGCTTGTAACAAACGTGTAGTTTCTGAATTTGGGATATATATATATATATATATATATATATATATATATATATATATATATATATATATATATATATATATATCTATAAACTTAAATTTTATATTAAAAAACGACTTGAAAATGTTTAAACCCCCTTCAGCAGACATTAAACACCCCAAACATTAAGACAGGATGCTAAATATTGTCTTTGATGAGCACTGTCTCATTACATGCAGACCAAACACATATTTACCACAGCTCAGCCCTTTGACACCACTCTGCATATTAAACCTGTGGTGCGGCAAATCCCCGTTCAACCCTCAAGTCATGCTCACATACCAGTCACACCCAGCCTCTACCTACTGTACTGTGTCCCTCCCTGCACACAGCATGTTTATTTGGACAGCCTCCTCACCAAGGAGGTGATGAGGAACATGGCTGTTTAGACATAAATGCCTCGCACACATGGACGTCAACACATCCTGCAGAGACAGAACCGTACACAGACAGGAGTGGGTGTAAAGCTGCATAATTAAATGTCCCTTCACTGCAACTCTGGTTCAACTGCCAGTGAAGTTCCCAACTAATCAGGACCAGTTTTGTTCACAGAGGATTCAGGTGTTTTAGATCAAACCTACATGATGGTACAGTACAGGGCAACCAAACATGCTGCCGCTGATGTTGTTGATCAAAGTGTGCATTTTGCAGTTTTAAAAGGAAGTTGGTCACATTGAAAAACTGTTCTCACACACCATTTCATCATGACAATTTTGTGAAACAACTAAAAAAACTACATTTATTGTTAGTGTGTCAATATTGCAAGCAGCACAGGTCCCAATGCAATTTATAGATGACTCTAATGGCTGGTCATCAGGCGATCACTCATCACAATGAAAAACCTGACATTTCCTCATTTGACTGTCTGTTTTGGTGTATTTGTGTACTGTAACCAAAATACTCAACCAAAGGAGCTGAACACTTCACTAAAAAGAGGAAACAACTGTCTTCTGGTTTCCATTCTCATGGGATCGATAGATTCCCAAAAGCTCATTGCTGAGTCTTCAAACACAGAACTATTTAGACCGGTTCATCCATCCATTTCATCCATGTAAATATGCATATTTCTTATAAAACAGTGCAAAAGTATGGAGGCTACACCATACACTCATTTGTTTCTGTGCTCATGCAGTGGGACAACACTGGTGCCAGACTAGAGGTCGGGTGGGTCTTATCATCAAACAGGATGTGACATGTCGGCCGAATGGCTGGCCGCCGGAGCCCCATTGTGCCACACACTGACAGCTGACTGATGCACATCCTCAGTGACAATACAACCAACTCAAAATGGATTACACGCTTACAGCCAAAGGCTTACGCTGTGAGAAGTGACGCTAGTTCATCGAAGCAGAAATGTTCCCCTACTTTTCCAGTGAATTGTCAGGATGCCAAGTAAAACTTAAATGACCAAACAATATGGTGGATGTAAGTTGTTGTGCTGCAACGCAAACATGTTTGCATGTGAATAACAGACTAGGAATAGTTCAACATCTTGGGAAATACACTTACTGACTTTCGTCCCAACAGTTAGATGAGAAGATCAATATCACACTCACATATCTGTTCCATATGTAGCTGAAGCCAGCAGTCAATTAGCCTCTAGCTTAGCATTAAGACTGGGCACAGAGGGAAACAGCTAGCCTGAATCCAAACTTGTGATGAAAAGCCTCCAGGAAGTTACTGCACAAATGAAATGAGAGCTGCCGGGTACACCATTTTGTTACTTTCAGACAGAGACTGTTTCCAATCTTTATGCTAAGCTAAGCTAAGCTAAGCTAAGCTAACTGGCTGTAGCTCCATATTTAAGCTACCATACAAATATGACTTGAATGATAGGCTTAATATTTTTCCAAAATGTCCAACAATTTCTTTATATGAATATGACTAAAATCTTGGGCCAGGTACCAAAGTACACCAAGTAGTCTTAACATTCTTGATTTAAAATTGCCAATGTTGCCAATACGGATGCATCCATCCCAATACCGGATCAGATATCAGGGCAATACTGACCCAAATAGCTGGATATCAGAGACAATGAGGCTGATCTATTCAATTCAATAGTCTATGTTTCTATATCATGTACACTTCATACTGAAATTTCAAATCCTGTTCACGATTTGACCAATTTGTTGCTGCATTGAAAATGTTTACACCTATATTGTAATTACTTGTATAAAGTTAGGAAAGCAAGTTGTCTTACACATAAAAGAGTGAGCCCAGTCACTTCCACACAGTGAGGCATACAGGGTTTTAATTAAAGCCCTGGTATCGGATCGGTACCCTGTATCGGCCGATACCCAAAGCCCAGGAATCGATATCAAGACTGAAATACTTGGATCGGTGCATCCCTTGTTGCCAATTTTACACCAATTCATTTAGAAAAAGTTCTTGAGCAAGTGCTTGTTTTTAGTCTGTACTTTACTCAGTGTTATTTGAATCCAAAATGAGGGTTTTCAGGAAAAAAACATGGTAATATTTCTCAAAGTTTGATTCCCAGCCCTTTGCACTTAGCCCTTTCTGTGGGACAGAAATGTGGCTCCAGTGGGTTTGTCCACCCTTGTTGTTATCTTGTCACTTGTCCACAGTTAAGACATGATAACTGGTTTGGACACATGACTCTGAGCAAGACCAGTAGGGGGTCATTAACCCCTCATCAGTCACACCAAACCTGCACCAGGAGCAGATGCAAACATCTCTAGCTAACCTTGTGTTGTCATAAAAACCGTATCTAGGATACCCACTCCCACTCATTCTGTATAAAGGTTCAGCTTAATGAGGGAAAGGTCAAAACCAGTGAGCTGCACCTTAGTGATTGTGGAGTGCTGTGGGAGGAGATAGCAGTGACCTTTCATCAATGTCAACCACTAATGGTTGTTTTCCATCTTGTTTGACCCCCTTCTGGTGAAACACTGAGCCTCTACTCCACCAAGTCCATGAAAACTCCACTAAAAGATAGTTGGACCGGTTCGTGCTACTGTAGATTTCTGCTTCTGATTTGGCTCGTTAAATCATCTTACCGTACTGTACGGTAAAAGACACGCACAGACGTTAAGATTTTCTCAGGAATGCATGTCAGTATTATCATTAGTCCTCCTGGGTGTGTGGGCAGTCAGATAAGGGCTGCACATCTCCTTGGTGACTGGTGAATAAAAGCATTTGAATGCTGAAGAGGGAACCTGTCAGGGGCTTCTACGCAGATAACCTGTATTGTCCACTAGCCTGACCCACAGGATAAAGACTTCTGAGACAGTTGAATATTAATTTAAAACCAAAATAGATGACATTTAGAGAACAATGAGTTAAGTTGGTGAGCACTAAGCACAAAATAAACAGGGAATCAAACTGCCTGAACCTGATGTGACTCTGCTGTGTTGCATTAACTCAGTGAAGCAGCACAACCCACAGAGCCAACATCCTGATGTTAGCGGGAGCAAACAAGGATGCTATTGCTTTAATCATACCATTATTACTTTATTGTACAGTACATCACCCATGTGTTACACTCGTTAACTCGTGTGCCAGACAACCCCCCAACTCTAGTGTATGTGCACCAGTGTGTTAACGTCTACCTGAAATAACCTCAGCACATACGCCTGGTGTTAGTTTCTAGTATTGCAGCTGTTCTGGTCTGAGTGCTCTGCATGGTTTGCCCAAAACAATCAACCTCATAAAACCACATCAAACTTCTTCTAAATCAACTGGCAGAGTCTTTAGTAATGGAAGATGTATTCAGATCCTCATCAGCTGCTTCCTCACAAAAGTGAGAACTGAGCGAAAAACACATCTATATGATGCAGACATGCTGTGGAGACATCATGTTCTTAGGAAGTCCCGTAGAGGAACTGGAGCAAAGCTACTCGGCACGCAATACACCGCTGAGCGAACCACATCCTCTAAAGCAAAAAAAAAAAAAAAAGCAACATACAGAAACTCAGCAAACGAAAAGGAGAGCAGGAAACCAGAGATGGTCGTAAACACTCACAGGACAGGCAGATTGGTTTGACAGAAATAATCATTATTGTCTTTGTCTCCAGCAGCAACACACAGACCCATAAACCTTGTCGCACACAATGAATAAACAACAAACCTCCAATAGCCATCGAGGCCTGTGGTGAGGAAATGTAAATATGAACAGCCCCCATCGTATGTAGGCAGGAAATCACTCACTTTGTCATTTACAGCATTCAAGCTGCTTGGTGACGGTCTGCCTGCCAAACCAAACACTTTATATGACCTACAGCAGGTGATTAAAGCTCAGGGCTGGACCGCTGACTGGTATAAGTACCCATTAGTTTTGTTATTGTGCTATTGTCATGTGTGATCTAAATAATGTTGTAGGCTCTAATCTTGAGAGCATATAAGACAAGGGGTCCCTGGGCTCAAAGACATAAGAGCACACCTCTAACACACTAATTAAAGAGGACCTATTATGCTTTTGTGCTTTTCCCATTTCCTTTAGTGTGTTATATAGTTTTTGTGCATGTTAAAGATCTGCAGAGTTACAAAGCCCAAAGTCCACGCCAAAAAAGAGTTTCTCTCCCCCACCAAAATACTGCTCCTGAACTGCCTGAAAGGCCTTGCTTGAAGTCCCGCCTTTTCTTCTGTAATGTGGTGATGTCACCAAGTAACACATCTGCATAATACCTGCCTAGTGGCTACTTTAGCACGCCCTCAAACAAAGCTAGTTAGAGTGGAGCTGGAGCAGAATCCAAAGAGTTTGGTTCGGTTGACCAATCAAACAAAAGTGGGCCAGCTGACCAATCAGAGCTGACAGGGCACAGCCGGTATGAGAAAAGTAAAGCGTTTTTTTATACATTTTTTCCATTTTTTTTATACATGTTTTATTTTTATAGAACATAAAAATGTTCTGGTAGAAACTCCAAAATACTAGTATGCACCTGAAAATGAGCATTAGAGGTCCCCTTTAACGTATTACATCTCATTTAATTAATCTGTACATAAACACAAGTGGAAAAGCATCAGTTTATATTATTATGGGGGGTTATGTATTGGACTATTTCTTGGCTGGGCACAGTGACGTCCTGGAGTCTTTGACAGAGCTGGCCATTTCTCAGCTTCCTGTATTTATGCTGAGTTAAGCTAACAGGCTAATCTCCAGGCTGTGGCTTTTATTAAACGGATATTATTAAACTGATAGACGAGAATATCGATACCAGTCTCATGACTCGGCAAGAAAGCAAATAGACAAAAACATATTTCAGAAAATGTCAAACTATTCCTTTAAAGGACCCAGCTCAGCATCAGGGTCACAAAAATGAGAGGATGCTTTTGACTTCCAAAGAGAAATGTTAATAACACGCTCTGGCCTTAGGGACCCCCCGACCTGTTGGGCCCCTGGGTAATCCATCGGTGTGAGAAACAATCGTCTTTGTGCTGATACAGGTTTGTTCAGAATCACAATTAGGAAAGTGTTGCACACAGCACACAGCTTTTTAAACAAAACAGCTTTACATCCTGAAATCTATAATGCTTTAACTCCTACAAATAGTCATACCAGGACTTGATCTGCTGAGCAAACAAGTATAAAGGAGTAAAACTCATCCCAAAACTCTCCAGCTCAAACATGTCTCATGTTCTTGTTATATAAACCACATGAGAGTGCCAAATCCAATTTTACCAGCTTGAGTCTGTATTAGTTGACTCCCTCCACGGTCCTGAGCCAAACATTCTTCTCCTGGACAGGAAGCTGCCAGTTGTTCTGGTAACACGACCCCACAGCCACCAGCAGCATGGGAACATCCAAACAGATGTTAGTGAAAGCAGGGCTTCACATTTCTCTGGAGGATAACTAAAGAATCAGTGGTAGACACATAAAACTGCTGATATAAAAACAGGTTTTATTAACTTAGCTTATTTAAAATGGTGTAAAAATATATAAACATCAGTTAGGAAACATGAAATGCTACATTTATACTACAGTAGATCACTTACAGACTGGAAAGTAGTGGTCATCTAAACCATTCATCTTTTCCCTGACAGACAGTAATGTAGCTTGGTTTCAATAACACACACCAGCAGGACGGATGAAATGAGAGATGGTAATGAATGTGTATCACATGCACTCTGACACAAGGATGACACCAATGTAAACAGTCCTCTCTGACGTCTCCTTGGCAACACAGCTTCATGTCTCCTTGACCTCACTCTAAAAACAGAAAAGAAAACATGCATCGTGACACAATAAGGCTAAAATCTCTGGTCCATACAGATTTCTGCATTAAAAAACATAAACTTAGTATTTAAAGGTAGTTTGACACCGGATTGAAGTGGTTGGAGGTAAGTTAGAAAGAATGATGTCATGTATTTCTTTTATTTTTGTGCATCAATTAGTGTTTAACAACAGTTGAATCAAAATGTGGTGACAGTTGTGGGCTTGTTTTATTGCGATACCAGACTACTGCAAATCAAATGTGAACACACCAAACCAACATAGTCCAGATGAGTTTTTCAGTGTTAAACTCTTAATAAATAATATGTATTTATTCTTTTTTACTTTAACTTATTAAACTTAATTAGTCCTAAATATTTAAAAGTGCTCTAAATGATATTCAGAGCAGCTTGCTATGTAAAGCTATCGAGGAGTAATGTCTATCTCTCCCTCTCTCTGTGTTGTAATCAGAGTTTCTCTGTGCTTTATTGACATAGCCGGGCCGGCCACATGTGGCAAGACCCCAGGAAGAGCACAGAGCACCAGAGCTTTGAAGTGAATATTCGTGGTAAAATTACACAATTTTCATGTCCGTCATGTGATGCTTTTGGGCCCAAAAGCCTTTTCCCCACAGACTTACATTGGGAAAGAGATAGTTTTTAGTTTTTTTAGGTAAATCAACTTCCCAGTACGAACACTCTAATAGCCCTTATTTAAATCATTAGGTCCTAAATTTCTAAAATGCACTAATAGCCAATCGCCTGCTTTGCGGGCAAAATGGATGCGGAAGATCATTGAGCTATTTTGGCTTCATGAGCCACTGAGCAACCCTAATAGGAATGAATGGGAGCCCTCATCCAACGCTTTATCCAGTTCTTTTATACATCCATGGAGTATAGGGAGGTTACCGCTGATAATGCATCACGACCGATGGTGCCATCATTGAAGCTTAGCACCTACCCTCCGGCTCCCCCCTGCAGCTTAACACTGTTGGCTTCACTGCTGTTGTTTTCATTGTTAGAGCAGTTAGTGATGAGCCACCGGCTCAGCTGTCGCCATATTGAGAGCCGTGCGGAGGCAACAGAAATGCCTGCGATCTCACATTTAGCACCTTTAATGTTCTGAGAGAATACTGAAACCAAGCTTTTAAGGGCTTGATACAAAGGCACCTAGTGAATCTTCTCTCCCAGATGTGCGGAGCCAATCCTAAGGATCAGGATTAATATTTCTTTTCTGTACTGTGTTTTGTCCTCATCAGCCTGCAAGTGCACTGTGAGCATTTCACTGCATATGTGAGTGAAAAATTGTAAAATTAATTAAGCCAGTTATTCTCTCGATTAGTTGTTTAGTCTGTAAATGTTAGAAAAAAAAAGTAATAAATCCATCCATCTATTGTCTGTCATCACTCATCCTATTCAGGGTCGCTGAAGCTGATCCCAGAAAAGTGATTAATACTTTTTTTCCCGGAGCCCAAGGTGGTGTCTTGAAATTACTTATAAATTACAAATCCCAAAGAGGGAAATGGAGCAACTCCTCACACTGGAGGAGCTGGAGGTTGCTTAAAATTACAGAAAAAGTTATCAAAAAAAGTTGCAAATTAAGTTCCTGTCAAACAGCTAATTGATTAAGTGACTTGTTATTGTATATATTAGATAGGAGTGGGGTTGTTACCTGGAGCGTGAGGCTGCGTCCAGGCTGTGACAATCCTGTGGAGCTCCATAAAGACGAGTCCTCCTGCATGGCTAGTGTCTGATTAACAAACCTCAGCATCCCCGTGAGTGAACTCATATCCACCTCCTCCTCCTGACCCACCAGAGTGCACACAGACTCTCTCCGCGACTCACTTGTCTGCTCTTCATCGCCCTCCATATTGCGGTCATCTCGCTTGTCTATCATGTATGTGAGGGGGTTGAAGGAGAGGTCAGAGGTTGCCGTGGCGTCCATGGCGCTGAGGCCCTGCCAGCTGTGGTCCACTGTGTCCGGGAAAGAGGAGCTAGAGGGGGACGACTCCCACAGATGTTTGCTCAAAGCCTCCTTCAGTGTGGCCTTGAGGCTCGGAGGGAGATCCAGAGAGGAGTCGATGCTGCTGTAGTTGCATGTTTGGTGTCTCTCAGTTTGGTTGGACAGATGAGGTGAGGTGGACTGAAGGTACGTGTGAGCGGGGGGTGATGAGCAAGGTCGTGAGTGTGTTGGGGAGAGGAGGTGATTCGAGTGAGTAGAATAGGGGAGAGCTGGTTGAAGCTTTTGGGGGGAGGAAGGAGGGGAGTGAGCGGAGGAGGAGCTCTCTGGGGAGTGTGTGAATGTGTGCAGAGCCGGGAGGGAGAGTGTGTGATTGTGCTGGTGTCCAGCAGCTCGCTCCAGACTGGAGATCCTCGCTTGGAGACGCGTCACCTCAGACTCCTGCAAAAAGACACAATTTTTATGTAATATTGAAAAGAAATTTACAGATAAACTTCCATAATGCAACTTCTAAAGAGCTCTACCTTGATGAGCAGGGACTCGTTAGAGGTCTCCATGGACTTCTTGGAGGCCTGCAGCTGAGTCTGGAGCTGGGCGGCCTGGACTTTGGCTTGGTTTAACTGGGCACTGAGCTGCTCCAGCTGGGCATGAAGGAGACTATTCTGGGCTCTGGTTTGCTCATACAGAATCCTGCTTTGCTCCAGCTGGGTTTTACTCTGAAGGAGCTGGGTCTGAGTCTGGTCTCTCTGCATTTGGAGGTGACTGGCTTGGTCCTGGGCACGATCCAGCTCAGTTTTAGCTTGTTCCAGCTGGGTTTTGGCCTCGTCGAGTTGGTTCTGGCTCTCCTGGAGTTTAGCAGCGAGCTGCTCCTGGGAGGAGAGCATGGTGGAGGAGATCTGCTCGGAGACTTTGAGAAGCTGGCCTCGAGTCTGCTGCAGGGACTCCAGCTGGGGGGAGGAAGGGAAAACAGATGAGACAAGTTTGGTTTCTACAAGCTGATATGCAGCTTGATATGATAAGAAGATCGTCCTCCTCCTTTTGGTGTAACCAGCTCATCCCACAGGGCAAGGGACAAGGAAGTTAACACATAGCACCATCAAAACTATTATCTGAATTTCAGATGTTATCAGCTGTGTCATCAGTGGGAGGGGTGACATCATAAGAGAAACTGAAGCTGGAAAAAATAAGGAACTTATATTGTGTTTTTAGCATTTGTGGAGAAAAAAAGGAAACAAAAAACGACATGAAAAGGGAACAACAGCAATGACTAGACAGGCTGACTAACACATGGGGCTAGAGCCAAGTCTTGAACTGAAATCTGCACTATGGCATCATGGTTTCCCTCTCACTGTACTACAAAATACTGTATATTTTGTAGTTAAAAAAAATCTAGTTTAAAGACTTGTCTCAAGTGAAACCTCACTTATTCAGTTGTCTCTGTATTAAAAGGCTGGTTTAATGCATTACATGGAGGAAGACGACACCAGTCTTGAAGCTTCAGTAGCTGCTGTACCTCCTTGCTGTGCTGCTCCCTCTCCACCTCCAGCTCCATCTCTAAAGAAGTGACCGTGCTCTGCAGCTCGGCCTCTGATTGGAGCCAGCAGGCCTCCTTCAGAGCCAGCTCCTCCTCCACATCGCACAGCCGGCCCTCCTGCAAACACACACACATATACCACTGGTAGTGGTGGTACAGCAGAGAACCAGAGCAGAAATGTCTGTCTCAACAAGTAATTCCTTCTTTTATTTTACCCTTAACACCAAACATTAAACAATAATAAGTTGTGCTTTACCTTCTCTTTGGTCTGCAGCTTGGTGGAGTCCAGCTCTCTGGTCAAAGCCTCACAGCGACGTTGAGTTTCTTCAAGTTCTTGCTGTGCAGTGTGAAGTTTTTGCTTACATAGCTGCAGCTGCTGGCGGAGGTCCTGGGACTCCTAACACCACAAACACATACACATCTAATTTCAAGTGATTCATCAATTCACAATTTGCTGTGCTGGTTCTGAAAGAGATAATGACTATAGACTCATGTAGTGAGAAAATTGGATTAATCTGTCACACAGAACTATATTATTTATAGTTTAGGTGTGAAATATTTACAGAGCCTTTGTGTAAGCAGGGTTTAACTGTTGCTGACAGTGTTTGATTAACATTTTATATTGTCGGATCTCATATTAAAGCTGATGGTACCCAGGGTAGCTGATTTTATAGCCATCGGTGGATTATCTGTAGGATTAAATGGAGAATTTGTCCCATCAAAGGATGAAGATTTGTTCAGTCAAACTCAATATCTTCCTGTTTCATATATAAAATCTGTGGCACAATCTATAAAATAGCTTAACTATTGTCTGAGGTGTACCCCGCCTTTGCCCAATGTCAGCCCCCCTGCAACCCTGAACAAGATAAATGGTTACAGATAAAAGATGGATGGACATAAAATGTCAGTTAATTGAATTAAATTTGTTTTCTAATGCATCCAGATTCTATCAAATAAAACATTTAATATAATCATTTTTAAATGATTAATTTAATTACATTTGAGTTTTAATGTAATATACTCAATTTCATTTTTAATCTAATCTGTTGGCTTTGTCAGTAAAGGCATTTTTTACCTACTGTATATAAAAAAACGAACATCTCGCAATCAGACCCACCATCTACGTCACCAGACTGGACCAGGGACGTAAAATTGGGGCCAAAGACCCCTTCCCTACCTCCTACCCACCTTCTTCCTGCTCCCTAGATTGTACACACCCATCTTCAGGCTCAATCTTCATTTTGATCTCAGTTACACATCTGTAAAGTTTTGTAACGCCAGTTGCTCTAACCACAGCTATCTTTGAACTCTGCTGTCATACTGATTTCAACTAAACATCCGTAATGTTTTGTCACGGTTGCGACACTATCGCAGTGACAAAAGCTGTCCACAGACTGCCAAAGTACCCCAAAACTAATCTACAGTATTTGTCTCCAGGGCCACATTTTGTCATGATGACACACACAGACTCACAAGGTGAAAACAATACCAGCATCGATGTTGCGGCTGGTAATTATGAGCCATTCTGCATAACAAAACACTTCGCAATACAAAGGGTGTAAACATTTATGATAGAACTTTATCCTGTTGATTATTATCAGTACAGATAACACTTATACTCATTGCTGTTGATGTCTATCAATCCAATGTCACCTGCTATTCTAACCTAAAGTCATTACACATGCAGTTGTGTTTTTTCTGCAAACTTTCATTAAGTCAAACTGAAAAAAAAAATCACTTTAGGTGTATTAATGCCAAGCTGACAAAATATGTTCTCACACGTTTTGGCCTTTTATTCTGCGTATGCTCCTGACCTTCATGTTTCTGTCTGTGAGCTCCCTCTGTGTGTCTCTCAGCTCTCTCTCTCTGGCCTCCAGGCTCTGCTGCAGAGACTCCACCTTCAGCTCCATCTCCTGCTTGTGCTCTCTGATGGCTACATCCAGCTGACTCAGCTGACGACGACGACGACGGGAGAAAAACCAAAACACACACCCAAAAAATTAAATAAAATTAGGAGAGAGATGGCAGCAATATAGTGACAGAATGTTTGTGTGTGTGTGTGATGTACCAGCTGTGCTCTCTGTTGGAGCTCCCCCTGTCTCTCCTTCAAGGCATTGTCCATGTCTAAGACCTCATGAGTTCTCTCCTCCAACTCCCTCTGGGTCTCACTGTGAAGACACACACGCACACGCACACGCACACACACACACACACACACACACACACACACACACACACACACACACACACACACACACACACACACACACACACACACACACACGCACACACACACACACACACACACACACAGACACACACACACAGACACACACACAGACACACACACACACACACACACACACACACACATTAAATGAATAGTTTATCAGACACCCAACTAATTAACATTTAAAAACAAACACAGCACAACTGGGAGTATCCTGTGAATGGCAGCTCTAACTGAGTGTGATTCCTACAGGGCCACATGCAGGGAACATGATTTGAGGACTTTC
This sequence comes from Pterois miles, assembly GCA_947000775.1. NCBI lineage: Eukaryota > Metazoa > Chordata > Actinopteri > Perciformes > Scorpaenidae > Pterois > Pterois miles. The sequence continues at coordinate 225,022 of CAMQGK010000263.1, forward strand.
TATTGTTTATTATTGAACATTTTTAAGTCGACCTTTGGTTTGAGTTCTTGCAGTGTGACTAAGGACTGACTTGAACCCTTTTCAGTGGCTTTCTGTGTGTAAATTGGTCGTAACCTCGATCATGATAACTGCTAAAAGACATTTTCTGTTCTGGATCAAGCATCTGAATGTCTCTGCTAATACTGAGCTCATTGTGCTCTGAAAGATAATAACACTAAAGAAAATCTAACAGGAACGAAAGGAGTGACTAATGATTAATGAGCTGAAACGTGGCATCCTGTTTTTTTTTCAAGTTATTCAATTGTTCATCAGTGTACATCCAGTTGAGTGCTTGACATACAATGGTTATGTGTTACACAACATGTGATTCAAATGTACAGTCTTTCATCTGCATCAGTGTTTTAAGTTGAATACTTTTATACCACAAACCAGAGCATGATGTGCAAATTACTTGACACATTACATAAGTTCCACCTTGGACAATAAAGAAAATAAATTTAAAAAAATCAGAAAGTCACATTATTAAACAGCAAAGTAGTTCTACAGTAAACACAATCAGTCATTAATTCATCTGAGAACAAAGATAATAATGTACAGTGTGGATATTGTTTCAAACAGGTGAGCACGACCCAGCGCAGGATCTTATCTGAGCAACAGCACGTGGACGTCTCCTCCGTCTGAGGCTCGTCCCTCGTCCCTGTGTGCAGAAGGATATTTCACATGAGGGCGTGACCTCACCTAAGCTGGACAGTCAGTTTTTCCACTGAGGCTCGCCGCTCATCTGCGATGGTTTGGGTTACTTGCAGAACGTCTCTGAGTTCCCGCAGCTGCTCCAGAGTCTCGGCCAACTCTACCTGCACCCCCTGAAGCTGTCCCTCCAGCATTTGGGCCCGCTGGACACAGCTGAGCCGGTTGGCCTCGCAGCGATGGAGCTCCTCCTCCAGATCCATCACTGGGAGGGACATGATGGAAAAGAAAGAAAAGTTAAAGCGGACCTATCATGCTCATTTACAGGTTCGTACTTGTATTTTAGGTTTCTACTAGAACATATTTACATACTTTAATATTCAAAAAACACATTACCTTTCTTATACTGTCTGTCTGAATATACCTGTATTCGCATTCTGTCTGAAACGCATCATTTTAGCGCCTGTCTCTTTAAAAGTCCTTCCCAAAAAAGCCCAGTCTGCTCTGAAAAAAAATCTGGTGCCCCCTTGTAATGTATGTACACAAGCACTGCAAAGTGAGTTTTTCATGATATGTCCCCTTTAAGAGAAAAAGAGCCAATTCAGGGGCACATAGAGTGGCAATGGCGTGGTTCCGTATTCAATCGCCTTTTCTCTGCAAAATACAAATAAGTAAAATAAGAGTTTCAGTGCAGTGTAGGAGATTTCAGTCCCTGTGTAACACACCCATTTCACTCTTGATGTCGAGGTGCATCCTCAGGCGCTGCAGGCTATCGTTCATCCGGCGGATCTGAGAAGTCTTGGCGCTGACGTCCCTCCTCAGACGCTGCAGCTCCGAATCTTTAGACACCAGCTCCCCTTGACACTTTTTCATCTCTGATGACAGATGGCTGCAGAAAGCACAAAGAGAAAAACAGCAGCAAACAGTAATCAGTACTGTTTTTTTTTTTTTCAGAAAATGTGCTGCAATAAAGGGAAGACAAGCTGCAGAAAAAAAAAAAATTACACAAAAAGCATTAATCAGTATTCACATTGTCCATTTCCTCACCTTAATGTGAGCATGCCTCCCATCGTGGACTTGGAGAGAAGGAAATCCCTCCAAAACTGTTAGAGGGACTTAACTGAGCCGAGCTAACACGCCCTTTTGATAGCACGTTTCAACAACCAACATGCTTTTGCTTCAAATGTCACATACATTAACCCAGCCAGCATCCCTGCAAAATGAAATTACTCCATATACACCAGACCTCTATCTCCCAGTCTCCAACAAGTAGGATCTCCATTTATATACACATATGCCTGGGCCATAGGGGCAGGGGAGGGGAGGGGAGGGCTGCAAATAGGATGCGGTGTAATCATAAGACTGTCTCACAGACTGTTGAGGCGTTTGTTTTGTCCTTGCTGCAGGTCAAGAAGACCAGCAAAAAATGTTCTACCGGAAAATAGTTACTAACAAAAGCCCCATACAAACTGCATTAAATAGTTGCAACTGTGAATAAGGGAAACTGCACTTATTACTGCAAGTGTGGGGAAAATACTGAATTACAAGCAACAACAAACTACTAAAGTGTGAACCAATGTGATCTCGAAATATTTGCCATTGAATATAAGATTTAAATGATTCTGTTGTAGCTCTGGTGACACAGTTCATGTCTTAAATATGGTAAGAAGTGAATGATATGTAAATCGGACTCTGATTTAAAAGAATCTGCATCTTAACTCCAGCTTCCTTTGGTCCTGAGTCTACTGTGAGTATCTCTGTGTGTACAGGCGATCTCACCTCATAGACTCGGACAGTTGTGTGTTCTGCTGCTTCATCTCCTGTAGGTCTTTGTCTTTCTCCTGAGCATCCTGCTCTCTGCTCCTCACCTCACCCTGCAGAGAGGCCCGAGCTTGTTCCAGCTGCTGCTCCAGACTGGATACCTGCGGACAGACACGAGACATGAGCATCCATCTTTATTTTCCTCATAAAAACAAAACAGGACATTCATTTCATGCATATTTATCTGTTCTACAGTACAAAACTGGAGAGATCACAGGGACTGAAGTTAAAGGGTAACATTTTTTTTTCAACCTGGACCCAATTTCTGCATATTTTTGTGTCAAACTGAGTACTTTTGCTCAACAGTTGCTCAAATCGCGCCAGTACTAAGAGAGAGCGCTGCAGGCGGCAGCTTGGTGCAGCTTGCTTTACGTCCTCTAAAAGTTTGCTTTTGCCATGACAGGCTCTGATTGTTATTATAAGTGTCCAACATTATGGAAAGAGTCTCGCTCAAGGAGAAGTAGCGTTCTGAAATCTGGTGAGGTGGCATGTCGTCGGAATACTGGAATACATCTATGGTGGAAACGCGAGAGCCAGGCGGTCAGAGTTTGTTGCGTTTGAGTACGAAAAGTGCAGCTTAGTGTTATCTAAAAGATTTTCAATGTCATGAAATGTCGACAATGTGGATGAGGTCTTTGAATTTGATGGCTGCCCACATTAATACGGGCAAAGTATATGGATATTCAGATTTCACAACAAGACTTCTCCTCGAAAGGGACTTGGACACAATAACAAACAAACGAAAAGTTTATTTTTCTGTAGGCTTTTTCCATAATGTTGCCAGACACTTGCGATAACAATCTGAGTCTGCCAGTGGCAAAAACAAGCACTTTAAGTGAAATAACTTGTCCTCGCAGCTCAGTTCACAGCAGTCAGTTACAGTGTTCTCCCTCAATACTGGACCACTTTCAGACATTATTGTCCCCATTAGTCAATTAGACATAAAAACATCAGAAAATAGGGTTGAAAAATACCAAAGCTACCCTTTAAGGAAAACACCAAAAAAACCCTGGCCCGGATATGCTGTTTTTTGAGAGATTGCGTAGTAGCTTCGACCTGACCTGAGAAATACACAGTCTCTCCCTTACAGGCAATCTGATCTCTTGTCTGTTACCAGATCAGAGGCTCCTCAGTAGTTTGTCTGTACGGCTCTGCTCTCTGAATGGAGACCGTTGTGCTCTGTTTGTTGTCAAGGACAGAAAGTACAACCAGCTGCTAAAATGTGCTCAACTATAAAAGAAATCACAAGCTCAAGCAGCCGTTTCCCTCAAGCACAACAAATTTGTTATATGTGTGGCTTATATCAATAAGTTTGTAGAGTACTGCTTCACTTGTGTTTATCTTCTGCTCTTTATGTGCTTCTGTTTGATAATACAAGTTAAAGCTTCTATAAAAATGTTCAGTCTGCGAATAAGAAGCTACTTGATACTTTTTTCTCTGGTTTTACTTTGATACACACAAAAAGTGAGACTACACTGAAGCTGCATTGTAACGTTAAGAGTGACTAAACTCCATCATTGAGAAGCTGGATTGTGACCTCGACAAAGAAATGAAAATCCTCCTGACACTAAACACTAATTATCCTAAATCAGCGCAACAGCAAGGGTATAAATTAGGTTTGCAGGTTTCTGTGTATTCATCATCTCGTCAGAATCAAGCTATCATAAAAACCTAAATAAAAACATATTTTCCAGAAATCCTAAAATGAATCCAACCATAAAGATTATGTAACATGTAGCTCAGCGTGACCAACAGAGATAGAGAGAACTATTGATGCCATGAACAGAGAGGACGCACCAACTCTCCAAGTCAAGCGGAAATCATCCCCGGGCCTCAGACCCTCTGAGCACCCAAAGCTTTCAAGTTCACCACAAGGCAATTAATCTGTCATGATTGATTAACTGAAAATGTGTTTGGTAATTCTCTATGCACAACTGAAACGCAATATAAAGAGATATTAAAGGGTCCTTAAACTTTAGGAGGCAGAAAGTTTTTGGCCTCATTGGGCAAATAGCCCTTAACAACCTTTCAGCATATTGTAATTCAAGTGATCTGAGAGAAAACTTCTGCACCTCCTCATGGCTCTGTTTTCAGGCTTTAGAAAATCCAGCCCGTGACAAGAGACTTTAGCCAATCACAGGTCATTTCAGAGATAGTGTTCCTATTAAGCGTTTCTATTGGCTGTGCTCCGGCTGGTGGACGGTGCTTGATATCTCCTTAACTGATCTCAACATGGCTGCCGGATCACAAACTTCTCATTTTACAGCTAAACAGTTACTACAAGATATTTCTGAAAACATTTGAAGAGAGAAATAGTCATTACAGTAACAGAATATTGATTTGTGTTTGATCAGCGCTGCCTAGTTTGACCATTAACAAGTGGCAAACACTCACATGCACTAACATGCACTAAAAGCATGCATGGCCGGCCCGGCTATGTCAACAAAGCACAGAGAAACTCGGATTACACAGAGAGAGAGAGACTTCGTTCTCTGCTCAGGCAGACATCACTCCTCTGTCTTTACATAGCAAATAGATGACATATTAATGCTCTGGATTTTGTATCGAGTATAGGGATGCTAATTTTGAAAAATTTTCTTTACAGATAAGCAGCCCAATTATTAACTGTTAACCGACAAGATTCATGCCTCGCATGCAGAGGTGCGCTACCCGCAGTATATGAGTACAACAGACAAGGGCTGAACGTAGCTGTAGCAGACAGTGTGTCTACAGTTTATTTATCGGTGAATAAATGCTACGAGGCTTCAAGCTACAACTCCTCAGCTGGAAGTCCAGAGCCAACTTCCTGTATCTGCGCCGGCTCTCTCTTAAGGTGGACCAGCTTTTCTCCTTAAAGTAACGAGCCGCTCCCTCTGCATTTTTCACAGCTTTTTAATTTATTATTAATATTTCTTTTAAACATTTAGCCGATACATTAATTGGATAAAATGTCAGTTATCAGTGAAACGGTTAATTATTAACATCCCTAATAGAGTACCTTTAAGGTGACACATGCATTATTACCAAATCAAGGCCTTGTGGAGGAGAGATATCACTGTACTGACACGGTGCACTAAATAAATGTATAAATGCTACAATTACCAGAAACTAATTAATTACTCACGAATACATTAACACTTCAAAGAAATGGGATAAACACTGATCAAGAGGGGCCCACAGTTCATTTCTTAAATTCTTCAAGTAATCACTCGCACACACATCACACGACCTCACATCTTTACCAACGATGGCGGTGTGTAGTTGATATCAAAATGAAAGCCGGGTGGGGAACGCACCATTGGCCCCCGAACTTTATGCCCCTGGCCTGATTTGGCGTCGCGATCCCATTGCAAGATGGTCTCTAGATAGTAATAAATACTACTCGATGAGATATATTCTTGAATTTTATCCTTGGCAACAAAAACGGCAGTATTTGCCAATAAAGCTAATTAAGTTAATTTAGTTAAATTAAGTAATTAAGTTAATGTGTTGATTTGCTATATATATATATATATATATATATATATATATATATATATATATATATATATATATATATATATATATATATATATATATATATATATATATATATATATATATATATATATATATATATATATATATATATATATATATATAAGAGAGAGAGAGAGAGAGAGAGAGAGATTGTTTATTTATTTATTATATTTGTTTATTTATTTATTTTCCTCCAGATGTACATTTTTTGATAACTTATTAATGAGTTAAGTTTTTATCTGTCAACATACCTGTTTCTGCAGCTGGCTCTGACTCTCCTCCAGTTCAGAGATGTGATCAGAGCTCTCGGTCAGCATGGTCTGCTGCTGCTGGAGAGAAAGCTGCAGCTGCAGGTTCTGTTCACTGGAGCTCTGACAAACCAGGCTGGCACTGTGGAGCTTCTCCAGCAGAGAGGACACCTGGAGAGGGAGGAACAGGGGAGAGGATGAGCCTGAGGAGGGGGCTTTGCTTAAACAATAGAAGAGAGGGGGAAAGGCCAAAGATATGAGTGTGTGCAAATTCACTAGCAAACAGTTCATCTCAAAGTGTCATTGTATGCAACACTGTACCTTGTCTTTGTTCTTCTGCAGCTCACCCTCATAGTCGTTCTTCACCTCCTCCATCTGTTGCATGTATAAGCTCAGCTCCTCTCTGCACGCCGACAAAGACGACTGGAGTTCACTCACCTGATGTACAAACATCATGGATGATGCACACTGGTGGTTATCGTGGAATAAATGAATTCTGCCAGATGCTTTCGTACACTTAAATCTAGTTCATTTGTGTTTGTCTATAGTAATATGATCTTTGTACAAACCTTGGTGGCATACTGAGCTGCCTGCTCTTTGAAACTCTGCAGCAGCTCCTCATTGTGTCTCACTTCAACCTGCCTCTGCTGTAATTAAATCAAAGTAAAAACACAGCTGGGTTCAATTATAGTTGTTGTGATTTAACTTCAGTCTGACAGGGTTCCTGTGCTTTACCAAGTGAAGTTTGGCAGATGTACTAACATGGTCCTATACGCTGTAAGAAGTGTCCTGACCTGTGCGAGTTGGTCCACGGAGCTCTGCAGCCGGAGGGCTGTTTCCTGAGCCTCGTCTCGCTCCCTCTGAAGTGAGCTCAGCTCCTGCTCCATCTCCAGCACTCGAGACTGAGCCTCCTCCACCGACAGCTGCAACTACACAGCAGATAAAATACTATTACTTACTACAGGTAATATCAATAAATATATCACAGACAGCGTTTCTCGGTGCAAATTACACAAGTGAGCGACACAAGGATGTAGTTGTAAATTACCATTTCTATTCTGTGCTGTTGCTCTGTGAATTGTTGAGATTGAGATTTTTTACACTTCTCCAGAGACTGCTGGTACTCTCGTTGCTTCTTGGTCATCAGTGACTGATAATGCTGAAGGGCGCTGGTTTTCTCCTGTGATTAGAAAAAAGGGAAATATAAAATAAAGGGGATTCTGTAATGAGTGTAAACAGTGGATTCAGAGAATAACAAATAATATGATCCATGACTCCTATCAGAAAAGGCTGTGAATCATGACTAAAACTCATAGCTTTTGACAGATGTCCAGTTATAAGCAAAGACAAATTAACCAGAAGTTGCATCTGCATGTCAGGCTGTGGTTTGATGATGTTATCAGGGACAAATGAACACATGAAAATAAAAACAACAATATGTGGGTGTGTGGATTAGGGGTGTAGGGATATACCGATATAGACGATAATGTTAAAATATGAAATACTGTATAAAAATATATATACATATTTTGGTTTGTTTTGTGTGTGCTTATAATATGTATGCATATGTATGTGAGTGTTCATATACATGTGCACATGATGAGTGCGCAAATACATATATGAACTATGCGTATGTACAGTATATGGATGTGTGGGTATGTGTGTGTATGCATATACTGTACATGGAGGTGTATGTAGATGTGAATGTGTGTGTATGTATACATGTGTATATATGTTTTTCTTTTTTCCTCAGTTAACCATTCACTCTTTGATATTATCTTACTCTTCTGTTTGAATGTACCACTGTGTATAAAAAAAATCTTTTTGCAACTACACTATTGCAAATATTGCATATACTGTAGATGAAGTAATTTGCAATATGATAATATATAATATTATGTTTATAATACATAGTTTAAAGTAATTTGGCGATCTATTGGCAGAAAAGGATTCTAATTTTGATGTATGTTTTCTTACTTAATCACCTGAAAATAAGATTTGTTGTGTTTTCATCTACATATGGAGGAAGTCTTCTCCACAAAGACGGCTGCCATGTTTCCACTGTAGCCAAGAACGGACAAACCGATCACTAGCTTGCATCGGCCGCTGTAGTTCTACACGCTTGGCTCACAGTTTCAGTTGATTGCAATCTGCAACCTCACCAATAAATGCTGCCAGATCCTGCACACTGTTCCTTTAACTCATTTCCATTTCTTTCCCTTCTCGCTTTGTCTCCCTCCCACAATGCCCCACACACTAACACACCGGACGTGACGACGCCATGACGCAGTAACTAACCTTGCTAGCTAGTTACAGTGTGTGGCGACTACTGCTGCACAAAATCAAGTCGGAGGAGACGACAGACAAGTTTCTCTGGAGTCTCTAAAAAAGTCAGAGTGTTGTTAGAGTTTTTGTATGTTTTTGTTAAGTTATGGTTACAGACTCTCTCTCCACCAACCTACACTCATATTTTGAGTGTAATTTGCCAAAAGAGAGAAAAACACACAATAAACAAAGTTAAAGATGAATTTGGCTGTTTTTTTTCTATTTTCTATAGATATTGTGATAACATCATTAGCGGGAATTTTTTTTTGGCCACAATAATTGTGTAGTGAAACTCGGATATTGTGATAGCCATAATGTGTGTGTGTTGTACCAGTAGCTGCTTGTCCAGCTCTGTGTTGGTCAGTGCAGCCTGACTGTAGGCCGACGTTTTCTCCTGCAACTGTTTCTCCAGCGAAGCCACACGTGCACTTTTTCTCTTCAACTGACGTGAAACAGATCAAAAAAACAATAATTAGCTCTCAAGTATAATCAAAAAAGAATATTCATAAATTATAACTCTTTATTTTATAACAAACCCATGATCGTGAAACTGTTACATAAATGCTGAAAAAACAGTAAGACAGTTGAGTACAAAGAAGTTGAATGTTATTCTGCTCCAAGCAGGAAATTGTGTGAAACACTTAAAAAAAAGGTTATGATGGAAGATCAGACACATTACCTCTTTCTCTGTATCGGTGCTTTGACTGACTTTGCCCAGCAGCTCAGTGTGAAGGTTCTGGTAGTGGGAGGCTCTCTGGGCCATGGAGGCCTGCAGGGACGAGATCTCTTCCTGGGCTCTGCTCAGACGCTCCTGCAGACGCTCGACCAGGTCGTTCTGTTTGGTCCGCTCGGCCTCCATCGACTGCAGCACTCGTAGCAGCTGCTGGTAGCCTTCACCTGCCGGGATCGAGCAACGACGGGAGAGAAAGGACAGGAACGCTTCAAATTTTTATTCTATACAGTATATTAGAGAAACGTATATGGTGCCTGCCTCCTCTACTTCACCATCTATAAATTACCATCTCGTATTATGTTTTTTTAAGGTTTTTAGATTGATTTATTGATTACAATTTTAAGTTATTTTATTATTACTATTGTTCTTTTTTTTCCTTTTTAAAAGTTTCTTATAAGATTTTTAAAGTTTTTTTATTTTCTTATTGGAGTAGAACCATATAAGTGTACTTCTGCCTACTCCTTTTCGGGTATGTAATATTTATTTATCTAGTTTAATGACAATATACTGCAAATGTTTTTGTTTTCTTATCATGTGTTACATGTTCAAAATAAAATCCATCAATGAATATTTTTTTCTTTCACCTCGTGCAAAAACAGATGCATAACGAGTCCTTCATTCTAACTATATTCAATTCCAATAATCTAAAAATTCACTAGAAAACTAATGTAATATTAAAAGGAAACTGCAGGAGAGGTAGAATCAGATGTATAAAAAATGAGGACAAACCTGAATAAAAAAAATAAAAGCTTACATCTCTGTTAACAGGCACAGATACCACAGAATATAATGAAGAACACAGGAGGTTTGTCGGCATACCTGGCTTTAGCTTCAGTAGGTGCGCTGTTCCTGAATAGTCCACTGGGGGAAACATGCAGGGCCTAACACACAGCGTCCCCACAGCACCCTGCAAATGAAAAAACGTATGACAATCGTAAACAAGACTAGTGATTCTGGCAAACAATTGAATCGAAGGCAACTGGACTTAGATTTGTCTCTGAAGACGTTTCGCCTCTTATCCAAGTGGCTTCATCAGTCTGACTAGTCCCCACTAGTCTGACTAGTGATAATTAGTGATAATTATGAAAAACCAAAACCAGATTTGGGCAAATAAAATGATGATGTAACAATCCCTTAGGTCAAACAGTGTGGGAGACTTAACAACATCATATGACATGAGAACAAAAACAATGTGATTGTGTGTGTGTGTGTGTGTGTGTGTGTGTGTGTGTGTGTGTGTGTGTGTGTAAATTCCTCTCCACCTCTCGTAGATGCAGCAGGGCCAGAGTGGCCTCCAGGCTGGCCAGCTCCGCCTGGCTCTGCTGAGCCTCTCTGTGGCTCTGGTCCACCTTCTGCTCCTGGCTCTGGGTCAGAGTCCGCAGGCTTTCCAGCTCCTTTCGCAGAGTGGCCAGCTCCCTAAACTCCATGCTCCGCTCCGTAAACTGCTGTTCAAGACGCGAGGCCTTTCGTCCAGCCTCCTCCAGCTGAGCCTGGAGGCCGGCGACCGCGGACTCGGCCTGCCTCCCCTCCTCCGTCAGCTGGCTGGGAGTCAGATGAAAGAGTTGACTGATAATGATGACATTAAAAACCCACCATATTTATTTCTGTTTCTACATAAAAATCTCCAAAAAAACCATGTACACCACAGACAATGAAATGGGGCAATCAGTCTCACGTACCTGATTGTTTGGCTCTGTTCCACCTTTCCTCTCTCCAACACAGTGCACTTCATTTCCAACTCCTCTTTTTCTCTGTCACACTCAATAAGACTCTCTTTTAGTTTGGTCTCACTCTCCATCACCTTAAAAACACAATCAAAAACACTACCTAAAAGTGCAACTAAAAAGGACTTATTAAAATCTGTATATACTTAAATAATTAAATCACTCAAATAAATCGATTTTACCCTCTTAAGTTTAATGGAAATGGTAGCCTTATAATCTTTGAAGGCTTCTTGGAGTTTCTCGGCATTTTGAAGTGCTTGGTTCCTTTGTTGTTCAGCCCTGTGAGGGATGAGGTAGAAAATAAGCACTAAAACAAGGACTCCATCATGTTTAGGGGTGTAAGAAAATATCAAAAATATTGAATATCGCAATATCATGTTTTGTGATACTGTGTCGATTCTATTTTTGATTAATAGTTTACTGCAAAGTTTAATTAATTGGCATGAGATGCATCCTCCCAGTGTATGTACCCTCTCAAAGTAGTACTGTGATGTTGAACGTTACAGGGGACTGTGACAAATGCAAATGCAGATCCCCTTTTTCTGATTGCACAAAAAAGTAAACTTTTTTAATCAAATTTCATGCATATGGTGATGCGTTCTTTATACTATGACAGTTTTCCTAAAATGAGATTTAATAAATCGCAATTTTTCGCCTTGCTTACAGTATACATCATATCGAAATATACTGAATTGATTCATGATACGTATTGTACTGCATCACCAGATTCTTTCCAATAGACAGCCCTAATCATGTTGTGACAGTAAATTAGACATCTGATTATGTTTTTCAACTCAATGTTCGAGTCTATCCCTTCATTTAGTTCAATTAAAATACGTAAAAATGCTGGTACCAATTATGAGACAAAAGACATTGCTGCACATTAATTTCATATGGAAGAAGCCGAGCCCAGATAAAGGCATCACCGTTTGCCCAGTGCCGTCTTGTCGTCCAGCTCCTCTCTGAGTGCGTTCAGCTCCTCGGTGAGAGTCGCCACCAAAATGTCACTGTGAGCTGCAGCTTCCTGGCTACACTCAGCCCTCAGCTCTGCAGCCCTGGGAAAACACAGACAATGACAGGTTGCTAGGATTTTCATAATAGGCTCATTTAGAAGTTTGTGTGACAGTTTCAGGACAAAAGGTAAAAGGAAAATTATTAAAAGCCACAATAAAGCCTGATTCAGTAGCAGTATTAACAGGAATAGCATCAAAGGTCTATAGATCACTATTGTATTAAGAATGACTGTACCCTATGGCACATTACATAATCCCAACACCAGTGTATATGTGGTATATACATTATGCATGCAATTGCCACATTACAGTTACATAACCTGACATGCACAGTGCATCTACTTTGACGTCATGAGGTTACTTTAGTTCTGTGGTTTGAGTCTCCAGCTCTGCTTGAAGCTGATGAATCTGCTCACTCATGACTGCCACACTGTTTTTAACTCCCACCCTGGGGCCTCTGAGGCGGACCTAAGAAAGAAAAAATATTCAACATATGTATCCACAACAATTTCTGTTCATTTATATCACAGATCTTTAATATTTTGTATTATTTCATTTGTTGTGGCTTGACCAAAACAATCTCTTTTGCCAGTGGCTCGACAAAACACTGTAACAAAGAACTCTGATTATACTCATTGCAGCGCACAAAGATGAAGCACAAGATGCACTTTTTAAAGATTACGGCACCATCTGTGTGGGGATGATCATTATACCTGCGATGTGGAGGTGGCCAATTCATACTGCATAGCATCAAGATCGCTGATGAGCTGCTCATCCTGCATGGTCAGACTACAGGCGTTCTCCTGACGCACACAGCCCCTCTTCTTCCTTGTAGAAAAAGACTCCATCTCTACGGACGTGACCTTGAATGAGGCAGACTGAATAGTAAGATGTGGATGAGAGGTGTATGAGTTTTGTGGCGAGGGGTGTGTAATGGTTTGTTTATATACCTTTTGGTTAAGGAATATAGATTGCTGCACGGACACATGACCTCATGAAATGTACATCCTTTAAAACTGACTAATAATATCACTACTGGGACATGAAACATAAGACAATGTAACAGGTGATGCACAGCAGTGATTCTTAAAGTGGCAATCTCTCAGGCGGTTGACAAAATAATTTGCAATAAATCATAAAATTGTGCTGTATCATTAAAAAGTGTATATCAACAGATGGGGACTATTTCTATCAATAAAACAAGCATATTGTGTCTATTACTACCCGTGTTAGCTAACTGTGATATGATTGTGACATACAGCAATAAGTTCATTATTTTAAGCTGAACTGGAGACTGTAAGCCGGCTTTAGACTGGTCAATTTAAACATCTGGATTTATTAGGACTATGCCAGTCTTGCTACTGTTCATTTTCTGAAAGATTTTAAGATCAATATAATCCAATTTGAATAAAATTACTCTTTGATTAAAAGTACATAAGTGGTTTTGACATGATTCAAATTCTGTTTATCACTATGAAATAGGTCTGAAGCATTTAGGTTTTAGAATGCAAATATTTCCAATGCATCTAAGAGTACAAATGTAGTAAGCATATGTTTAATCGGTGTTACAATTATGACAGAGTCCTTGGAAATTTCTCTCCCCTGTAAGGCCACTGATGTACAGTATATCTGCATGGCTGGATCGTTTATCTTAGAAATATCCTCTTTCTCACCAGAGCTGTAGGAAGGTGGGCTGAGTCTGCCAGCAGCACGTCTCACTGTTGTCCCACTGAGAGGCCTCTCCTGGGAAACAGGAAGACCATCAGGTGTCTGCAGGTCTTGTAAGGTCAGGCAATCAGGACTTTTCTGCTCACACCCACCTCCTCTGTCACCATGTCCTTCTGCCTGACTGTAGATAGTGTACATTGAAAAATCAGTGACGAAGGAATCAAGAGTGGAGGATGAGAGGTCAAACACAGCATCATGCTAACTCTGTAAAAGTGATGGCTGTGTAGGTTCACTCTGTGTTGTAGCAATCAACAGCTGGTCCACTGTGTGACTGTGAGTTCGTGTCATGCAGTTAGCTCACCTCAGTTTCTGTCCTACACTTTGCAGACTGAGCTCCGTCAATCGAAGCAGATTCCTCAAACTGAGCACATCTTCGGTTAAACTCCTCTCGTTCCCAAACATCAGACTAATGATGAGCAACTTTGCATGTTAACGTCAGCTAATCAACATCTTGCGTTGACTTGCTGAGGTTAGCCGTCAGTCGCTCAAGCAGCATTTCCAACTTTTCTGAATGTCTGGCAAAGAACACTCACAACTAGCTCATCAACATACTGGTACATTTTAAACATATGCGACTATAGAGCTACAGACAAGCAGCTAACCTAGCTACGCTCGCTACATGTAAACAAAGATTCTCAACAGGTGGCTTGCTAGTTCACGCTATTATTCTAATTAAAAGCCAAAAAGCTTCAAAAGCACCAGACAGACAATGTTTAAAGTTACGTTTGCATAAAATATTAAAAATGTAGTCGTCATGGCGCTACGAAAGCACAAAAATATGTATTTGAAACTTCTCGTTGAATACTTTCCAGACGATCATGGCAGGGTTGCCGGAACAGTTTGTATTTTTAGTTCCCGCCCATAATCTAACAACGCGTTTCGTGATTGGATAAAACAAAGCTGCGTGTGAAGTGATTGGTTGAGAGGGTTGCCAATGGCAGTCGCCGCGAACACTGGCGCGTGCACTGGACCTGTCATATTAACAACGGCAGATTTGACTGAGGAGGCTCGAGCGAAGAGGCGAAACTCGGGTGTTTCTTTGACAACAGCCGCTGCCGCCATTTTGGACTAAAAGTGCTCATTTATATTTATAATATTGCATTGTTCTACATAGGCTATTTTTGTGGAATAATGACATTAGAATAGAAATAATTTTGTTTTTTGGACGACACTTCTTAGGCAGACATTTTACTCACGTACAGTAGTCACTTTCAGTCCAAAATGACGCAAGTGTCGCCTATATGTATATATATTTATATGTATATATACACACACATATGTATGTGTGTATGTATATATATGTATATATACATATATATGTGTATAATATATATATATATAATATATATGTATATATACATTTTGTATATATATATATGTGTGTATATATATATATACATATATATATACACACATACAATATATACACACATACATATATATATACACATATATATCGTATGTTCTTAGACTCGTGGTGAAACATCAACTACAATCAGCAACTAAACATCGATATACTTAACACAACAGTTGAAAATATGGGCTTTTATTTATCCTTTGACTAAACAGGTTCAGAAGTATCACGTCAACCTACATAATGGTGTATAAAAATGTAATACGAAGAATCTCAAGAGACAAAGCAGACGTTACATGTTATGTTCTTTGGCTACAGAAGCCTGCTGGAAGCCAGTGGTAGCAACATGTGGGCTGAAAACACTGGCTGAACAGAGAGGAGCTTCAAATGCACCGACTACATCTGTATAATGAAGAGGTATCAATGTCGAAAAGCTCTGTCCATTTTAACAAAAATAGAAACATCTCAAAAAGAGACAGCCGAACCAACAGAATACTTACCTCATGCAATGACATACAGCATATTAGTTTTCCAGTGATTGTTTTCTGACTCAGATTAAACAAGCAAGAGTAGCAGTAAAAATGGACTACAAATTACTTTGCTCATAGAAAAAAAGCTTACATACATACATATGGTCCAAAGTAAGGTGACAAAAGGAGGACCTCATATAAAAATACTGACCAACACTGAGTAAATAACTTATATCTACACCCCCTGTCAAGCTGCAAATGATGGCCTATGCAATACAGTGAAGTTTTTGGGCATATCCTGAGTGTGTAGACTACATGGTGAACTTAACTGTAAAAGCAAAATCCAAGTGCATTTTTGCACCTGTCACAGGAACAATTTCACAAAATCATCAGAATAATAATGTTGAAGCTCCCATTTGTCACAATTACATGACTGAACAACACATTTATCCATGATTAACTTGCATAGGCAGCACAAAAAAAAAAACAAAACTTATAAACGATAAGTATGGAAACTGGGTACACAACATTCATCTTATGCAGCAATTTATTTTTGTTAATAACTATCAACAAAATAAAAACTAAATAGGTCCTTAAAGATTTCAGTCAGTCATTTTAATCAATTTCAAATCAAAATGTCTTAGAGGTTAATTCATTTAGACTAAAGTAGTGGAGCTTCTTAAAATAAATCTTTACTATATAAGCTTTTTTTTTTTTTTTTTTTTTAAGAATGGACAATTTACTAGATGTCCTCTTGGGTTTCGGCTTCTGAACATGCATAATGAAATTACACTTAATTTGGGGGATGTTATTTTTCAGAATTTAAATTCAAACTGGGAGCTTTGACCAACATAAAAAGCATTTAAAGAACTTTACCATTGGAGAAAATGCTGCCTTGTAGGAGCTGAAAAGCCCATATTATCTGTTCAAAACTAGCTGACGGCCTAACAGATAGAATTTGATATGTGCAATTCATATTTAAAAAAGAAAGAAGAAAATGCTGAACAGAAAAAAAACATGAGAAAATACAAGTGAAAAAGGTAATAAACGTAGTATAATTCTATATAAAATAAAACATTTGCAGCAGCACATCTCTTTTGTTTTGATTTCCTCCTGAACTGTTCCCAAACGAGCAAACTATCCGAAACACAACTGAAGGATATGTCTGCTCAAGGCCAACAAGAGGTACTCGTAGCTGGGAATAGAGGAGGGGACACTGCTAAAATGTAAGAAACGGTAAGAAGATAAATGTTAACCAAAATAATTGTTCATTGCATGACTGAATAAGTGAAATTAATGAATAATCTTTGAACAGCATATTCCCTCTTTCTCATATCCTCCAAGACTTATCATTTGATGCCTGACCAACTACATTCTGTCAAAAAGAACCTTACAGTTTCATACTTAATTGGTCTGGAAATGAAAAGCATATCACTGGATTAAAAATTAAGTACAATAATGATTCACTGAAAGCCTACAGGTGCAGTGCACGGATCAATTCTTTGCCCCTGAATAAGTAGGGGTTGCTGTAAACATCCAAAGCAAATAATGAACTTTAAAAGCAGAAAAACACAAATATAGTGTGGTATAATGACTATGCCTCGTTTTCATCAATGAGGAAAAGACATGTTTCGACATGTGCACTGAACCCAGAGGCTGTGCAGTAAGCTTAACAGGCAAAAACTTGCTCCTGTCTAAACTAAACAAAGGCATATATCAGTTAATGCTCTGAATACAGGCTGTGTACATGTCCTTGGCAAAGCCACCTCCTGCAGGTGCTGGTTAAAAGTTAGAAGAGGACAAGTTTAGGACGCAGTGACTCCTTCCCACTCCACCAGGTACTGCACCTTGCCATCAAGGGTGACCCGTCGTGCCAGGACTTTGTACTTTTCCCCGCACGCCAGCCGCCCTGCTGCTCCAAAATAGCTGCTGATGGAGGTCTTGAGGTGGGAGAGCTGGCTGTTGGGGTCCATGCCGTGAACTATGTCTGTGGAGTGAAGCCCTGGGAGTGGGCTGGGCATCTCCATAGCTGAGGGGTTTGGGTCTGCATGGCTGGGAGGGGGGATCTCTGGGTTGGGGGGCTGCAGGGCCCGTCGCGGTCGGCCACGTTTCCTTTTTAAGGGTGGAGCGGAAACAGGCACGATGCAGGCGGTCGAACGTGTCTTGCTGGAGCTACAGCTGGAAGGTTGATAGGAAAAGAGGAAGTAAAAAAACAAAACAAAAAAAAAAAAACAGATTTTTACTCTGAGAGCAATAACAAAAATAATTACAAAAAACAAAATAAAGAGTCTGCAGAGGCTGTACTGGGCACATTGCTTTGAGATAAATGCTAACATCCGCATGTTAACATGCTCAGAGTAACAAAGCCAACATGCTGATGTTGATATTCAAAATCTTAGCTTGTGCATAACCCACTAAACACAAAGTACAGCTAAGGCTGATGGGTATGTAATAAAGTATTGTACCAGTTGACATTATGACTTGATGATGGGGCAGAGAAAAACTTGAGAGCATAATGTCTGTATGAAATTTTATGGGGCTTTCAACACCATAGACGGAGCAAATCTTCGCCTCGCGTTACTCACATGACCACAAGATCATTTGTGTTAACTTGCGTCAGTCACACTAGTTGTATCGATAAGGAGGAGGGTTTTTAGGAGGGCTTTACCTCTATGTAGGTACCAACGTTTCATCAACATGCTTCTCATATGTTGTGGATGTCCCAGATATGTTGGAAAGCCAATCGCCGCCATGTCTGGGTTCATTACATCATCCAGAAGTGCTCGGTAAATTACAAGGAGCTGTTTTCACTGTATCTAGCAAGCCACATTTCTGCTGAATTAATCAGTTTTACTACAGCAGTACTTCATTAAATTATACTAAATACATGGATCAAAAGTATGACAAAATAACTACATAATGGTGCAGATTTGTAAAATCTCTGAATTCATGATCTGTCAGCTCTACATGAAGACGACAAACTTTTAAAATTGCTTGTTTTCTGAATGGAGTTTGGATCGATCAGTTGCAGGCTACGATAACATTGTAGCTGCTACATCAGCGCTCAACATAACATCATCTAGGCATAAATATGGCAGCAACGTTATTGTTTATATCATAGACATTCATACACAGATTATCCACCGGTGTACAAATGCACAACTACAATATTTTTTCCTCCATACCTGATTCAACAACGTCAAGACATCAGTGACAACAGGAGAATCTCAACACTGATAAGCTTTTGTAACACAGCATCGCACGGCGCAAACTCACGTCTATTCGCCCCTTTGCGTTGACTTTGTATGTAATCGTGCTGTTCAAAAAGTTTGGTATGACATTTCACTCAAAACCACAAATGTCAACCTCACGGTGAGACTAGAGGATTCGTCATCTGGGGAACATGAACGTCTGTACAAAATGTCATTGCAATCCATCCTACAGCTGTTGTGATATTTCAGGCTGTACCAAAGTCACAGATCAACCGACAACAGATGGATAATGCCCTACATAAGTGAGAAAGGATGAATGTTCCAGAGCAGGGGTACCTGGACTGTCTTGAAATGCTAGTTGAGGTAGTTTCTGTGGTGCTCAGGGCTCCTATGGATTCCACATCGGAGGTTCTTGAAGACTGCAGAGACCGCTCACTCCTGGTGTTGTGAGGGATGATAAAATGAAAAAAAAGGGACAGGAGGATAAAAAAAAAAAGTATACACAGAAAAGAAAAATGCTGCTCATAGTTAGTCAGTTACTGTACATAGAACTGAATCAATTAGTCCATTTATTAGTCAATGAGGAGAAAATTATTCTGCAAAAACTGATCGTTTTAGTCACTAATCACTGAAAATGAAAAATAAAAATCTAAAATGTGAGGATTTGGTGCTTTTTTTTGTTACATCATAACTGATTAAAATGGCCATAACAAGCACTATGAAGACGTCATCATGGGCTCACGGGATTAATCAAGAACGTAAACCACCCCTAACAGTATGGTCGCGTCCCCACTACTCAGAGGAAAAGTAATAACATGTTTAGAAATAGACATTCTGCACCACAGATCGCTAACTTACTTGATAAAGGTCAAGTGATCCAATGTGGGGGCCTCTATTGGTAGAGGCTTTCTTACTTCCTGTAAAGACATGAAAAACAGGTTACAATTTCTGTTTCCTTTTAATTTAACAGTTTCTTAAAATCCCCCAGAAAACGATACAGTCTGAGTGTGTGAGCTCAGACCTACCTCAACAAGCATGGACACACCCACCTCACGCCCGTTAAGACACATACACAAATGCATGCACACACACACCTGGGATTTGAGTTCACGGCGTTGTGGTTTAGTCTCCAGAGAATGGGCCCCTTGTTTCCTCTTTTTCTTATTCTTCTCTGTGCCATTGGTCAAAGTACTGCAAGCTCTAGAGCAACAATAATAGAGAGCAACAGTAATAACAGTTTATAGTGCATATTAATAACATTATAACTGTTAAGCAGTAACATATTATGAAATTACGATGTGTATCGCAGCTTTTTCTGCGTATTTATCAGTTTTTCTCATTTTATTCCACAAGTCAAACACATGAAGTTCAAATTCAAGAGCTGACAATGAAAGAGGGAGCGGTCTTTTCAAAACATTTATCTTCAAATGTAGGTTTCACAGCTCACCTCATGTCAGATAAGGCCTTGGTGGACTTGCATCCTTTGATGGCGATCTCATGGGAAGCCCTCTCCATCGCTCTGCTGGCTGGCTCATCGGAGTTGGGGGGAGCAGGAGGGAAACGGATCCTCAGCCCAAACAAGTGCTTCTTTTTCTTCACCTCCTTCCCTGACTTGAACCTGGAAGAGAGAGAAAGAGGAGAGAGGTTAACGACAAACAGATGGGAGTTAAGAGAGACACAGGGTTGAACACTTCCATCAGTATAAACGATTAACCAGAAAAGGACTGACTTACATGCTGCTGTTGTTGTTTAATGCCTCCAGAACGCTTCCATATCGCTCTGATCTGGGAGTGTTAGCGAGCTGCAGACACGAGGGAGGGGAGGTCGCCAAACAGGATAGACAGGGTGCACGAACACAAAAGGTAAATATTTCAGAAAATCAGCACCATATAGTTTCAAAACCTAATTTGGCAGCCAGGGATCATTTTAAAACAATTAACCCTCCAGGACAAGCTAAGAATGTGGTTTTCTAGTGTCCACTCAACTACACACGTATTGGTGCATTAAGCAGCTTCTTAGTATGGAAACCATTTATGGGTGACAGGTTCTGACATCCTGTGCTAAATCCAAAACACACACTTAATATGAAATTAAATGCTAAGCTACACAAATACAACATGAGTCTTTATGTTCATGTATACAAAAAGAAACATAAACATGAGTGTCCAGAATTGGCCAATGGTGTGTTGTTGCTGTGTTCAGTTTAAGAGTGAAGCTAATTTTTGCCTCGATTTACACGCAGAAATTGGACCATCGGTATTGTTTGTGTTCAGACACGCCAGAGAGGACAAAAAGCTTATGTCCACAGGTACCAATAACTTTTCATTCCGCCATCAACCATGGAAGAAATAATCGCTGATGCTGCTTTGTACATGTGGAAGTCCCAGATACGTCAGGAAACCAAACGCCATCATGTCTGTATTCATGACATCACCTGGCGGCAAACTGTATTCACATACAGTACCATTGCACTGACTGTATATCTAACAAGCCAAACGTCGCTACTACAGCATGAACTGAAAATACTTGTGCTGTGATTTAATTGCAAAAAAACACAAAAGGATGCAAAAATAACTACATAATGATGCTGATTTGTAAAAAGTCAGAATTCATGCTTTGTTGAGTCTGTTTGCAAGACATCAATAAGACAACTTTTAAATTGCTTGTTTTCTGAATGGAGTTTGTATCGATCAGTGTCAGGCTATGCAGCTGCTCAATCAACATTCACTATATATTCCTCTAGGCATAACGGCAGCGACATTGTTGTTTCTATCACAGACAGTGTATTGTTCATATACATACGTTTATACAGTTTTCTTGATGACAAAAACCTTTACAAATTAAAGTTAATGAATATAATCAGATGTAACTTGGTATGTAGCATCCTTACCTCCCCCAGCTGCAGCAGTTCCCAGTTATCATTGATGTAAGACATCAGGTGCATCTCAGAGTCAAAGTACTTCTTCTTGTGGATCACACTCAGGTTGTACAGGCTCAGGTGTGTCACATCCTCCCTGAAACATTTTAGTAAAAGCTACGTTTTCTTCGCTAAGTCCGATTCCGAAACAACATCGTAAAAAGAAGAACAATTGTGTTTAGCAAATGCATGACTTGAGGGGAGGTGATAAGGCACAGTGGCACAGCTAAAGTGTAAAAACAAAATACATGAAAGACTGGAACCTAATTATACTGTGGATCTCTAGCATTTGGTGGAGCATTGTAACAAACAAAAAACACTACTTTGGGAAGAAGGGCAATCACATCCTCGTTTTATTTAAATCAACTAATATACAGTTTTAAAGAGAGGCTATCTGCATCAAAGCTGCTGAGCATACATCTGGAGATTCACTTACCATCTGAGAGGCAGTCGGGTGAGGTACTCTGGTCCACCATTGCAAACGGAACAAATAAACAGATAAAACCTAAACACAAAAACACATCACATTATTAGGCTGCAAAAATGATTTGTTGACCACAGGACAGTATCTTAAGGCCTATTTATGGTTTCAGAAAATAAATGCAAGGACATTACAGGAAATGTTACACAAGCAATAATACAAGATGGCATGCCCTGATATATGAAAACACAATGTGGAGGTGCAGAACATGACAACACCAAGCGTAAAATAATTTCCACTACTGAAATCATTTCCTTGGGTAAGAAAGCTTTAAGACAAACCATCTTATTTTTTTTTAATATTGTTAGCAATCATTTTAACTTCAATAAAGCTTGTTTCACCAGGATTGTGACATGAAGCACAAGTACCGGTACTGTTGCTACTCTTTGCTGCAGTTTCATATACTTTGCACTCTAATCTCAAATGTTGGTTAAACCATTGACTGGATGTGTCCAATAATTTCACCAGACCCCTGCTAGCCATTCAGAAGTCTTAAGGCCCTGACACACCAAGCCAATGGTTGGCCAGTTTTGGGCTGTCAGTGAGCATCTGTCAGCCTAGTTTCTGCAATGTGTTCTGCACTGTTAGCTCTAGTCCCCTGTTGGGAGTTTTTTTTTTTTGGCCAATTCAGGATGAATTTGAATTGAATCGGCGGCGCCGTCCTGCAGTGAGAGACTCAGTGTGTGAGAAGAGTAACAGAAGTGAGCAAAGCAAACAAAGACGCCGCACACAGAAGGCTCTTCTCATTTTTCATCGTCATCTCATCTGATCATTTCAGTACACCAGTATTTTCACAACATGCTATTTGTAATGAAGCTTAGTGGTCAGTGAGAGTGGTGTGAAAATGGTCGCCAAGGTGTTGCTCTGTTTCATGGACGTATTATAACGTACTTCCTTACTTAATCCTTGTTGTGTCGGGTGGCACATACAGCAAGGACTAAAGATATCCATTCAATATATCATAACAACAGCTTGTTATTATTTATTTCCTCTCACCCAGGCGCAGAACGACACACACACACACACACACACATACATATATACGTGTATATATACGTAAATAATATGTAAATTTCTCCACTGTGGGACAAATAAAGGATTATCTTATCTTATCTTATATATACACATACATACATACAAGTATGAACATATACAAAGTGGTATTTGCACCTATCTCCGTAGAGCATGGGCATCTGTAAGCAATGGAGACATGCCTCATGGAACCACTGTTGACACCCGTTACACTGCAGCATCTTCAGGAACCAACTTCAAGAAAAGGGAAAAGAGGAAAAAGAGAGAGACAGGTTAGCCGTACCAGGGTTACGCTTTTTTTTTTATAACATGTGCATGTAGGAAATAGTTTAGGCAGATTCTTAGTATGTTCTAAAGTATATAATGTGTTACTCACTCTCCTGGACCACCACAGTAGCAATAGCACTGCTGGACGTTAGTCTTGTGGCCCTGGTCCCAAACCAGTTCATCCAGAGCGTATGGGAGGGACAGGTGCAGCCCTACATGCTGCTGCTGCTGCTGCTGCAGAAAGCCTTTTGCAGATGCTCCCCTAATGTGTGCACCCCCCCTCTGTAAACCGCAAAGACAAAGAGCAACATAAAACTATGTACACACATATACAGCATTTAATCCACAGATTATCTTGTACTCTAGGGTCCCTTATCTTCCTTTTACTTTACAGATAAAGCAGAGCAGATAATGAGTCTAACTAAATACCTTTCATGTTCTAATCAAACAAGTCATACATTCAACTACTTCATACTATTTATACTCAAAACAAAAGCTGTACCTTGGACATACAAGCGAGCTCACACTCTGAGCAGAGCCACTTGTCATCTGAGTCAATGACCGAGGCATCGATGACGGGGGTGTGGCACAGCTGATGGTAGCCTAAAAGACAATGAACATGTTTAGTTGCAGCTCCCATCTACTAAATCATTCTTTGAAGAAGTGCAAATGCCTTTTATGACCAGAGATTAGCGTTCAACAGGTAGATGATCAGAGACTGTCTGTTTAATAGAAGGGTAACATTAAAGAACAGCATTGGTCAGTGGTAGGTAAGAGCATCAGAGAGGCATTATAAATGTGAGGACATTAAAGGAAATGTTACACAAGCAATAATAAAAGATGACATGTCCTGATGTATGAAAACACAATGTGGAGTTCACAACATGACACTGAGTTCATTTCCTTTAGCTTTGAGAGAAAACAGAAAAAAACAAATGTCTAAACCATCTTATTTTTTTGAGGTTGTCAGCAGTCATTTTAACATTAATAAGGTTTGTTTCACCAGTAAAAACTGGTATCGTGGCATGACGCACAAGTACTGTTGCTACTCTTTGCTGCAGTTTCATACACTTTGCACACTAATCTGAAATGTTGGTTAAAACGCTGACAGGATGCTTAAGGCATCATATAATTTTACCAGACCCCTGCTAGCCATTCAGAAGTCTTAAAGCCCTGACACACCAAACCAGCAGTTGGCCAGTTTTGGGCTGTCAGTGAGCATCTGTCGGCCTAGTTTTTGCAGTGTGTTCCCACCGTTAACTCTAGTCTGCTCGTGTTGGGAGTTTTTTTTGGCCAATTCAGCATGTTGAAATGGTGGTGCCGTCCCAGGGTGAGAGAAATCACTCTGAAATCAATCATTCCAATACACAAATATTCTCACAACATGCTATCTGGAATGAAGCCAAGTGGTAAGTGTTGAACAGTACCTTGTCCACATTTGTCACAAATGACGATTTCATTGGGTTCATCTGAAGTTTCATCCTGGCATATAGAGCACACAATGTCATCATCCTCTTCATCTTCATCGTCTTCGTCCCCTGAAATGGACAAAAGGTTAGTGCGTGAGTAAAGGCTAGCCAAGCACCTCATACCTCTTTTTAGTCTGCAACAAAAGGGGCGACTGTAGGGACTCGTTTTATGATTGGAAGTACTTCCGACTATAGATTATCCTGATTAATCACAACACCGTTTCTGAACAGAAACGTTCATTTTCAATGTTTAAATGTAATTTAAACAAAATTTCATTATCCCTCAGAGAATTGGGGGTAAATGGGAGATGGAGATGTCAAAAGCACCAAACGCCAGGCTGTTCTTCTGTTGCACCTGTAACCACACCTAACTGGGATGTCAGGGTGAAGTAAAACACTGTAAGTAAATCAAGTAGCGAAAAAAAAGGCTTTTAACTGCCGTTACCTTTTTAAATCAGCACTACAACACAGAGTACATACAGCTGTGCAGTAACATGTGATCAGCTCAAACCGAAATGAGTCAAGTTTGAAAAAGAAACATACAACCAAATTATGGATATCTGTCAAATGTTGCATTTGCTTTATTTATAAAGCAAATCTGTGTCACATTTCCATTTTAACTGACTGATCTGGAGGTAGATGGACCCCAGCCTCTCTGTGTATTCTCCCCTAAGCTTATCTTTACATGTGGGCAGTGCATTTGTGCTGATGCCAGACACTGGACAGTTAACTGCCAACAACAAGAGCAGGGAGATAAGTACAGCAGACAGGGGTGTGGACAGCACAATACTCCAAGAATTTCAGCAAAATCATTATTACACTGTACAGAATCCAGGTGCAGATGCTGCCAGGCAATAAAATAGCATGTACTATGTTGTTTAGATTACCTGAAATCAACCAAGCACTCGCTTTTTATTCAATAGCAAGATCCAAATATTTCACAAACATTTAAATCTAAACATTGAAGGAACTTACCTGTCTGAATATCCTTCCACAGGACCCACGACTTTGACCGATCCTCAAAAACTACAAAGCATCGCTGCTTGTCCCGATTTATCTGAAAACAAAAAGAGGTTTATGTCTTCCTAAACATGAAACCTAAACATACTGCACAGGCATCTCACAACTTCACACTAGTATAGTAAGATTAGGATTACAACTAACAATTATATTCAATGTGGATTAATCTTATTATTTGATTATTTTCTAAATTAAGCGATAGGTTGTTTGGTCTATAAAATGCCAGAAAATGGTGAAAACAGTAGATCAGTGTTTCCCAAAGCCCAAGGTGATGTCCTCAAATGTCTTGATATGATAGAAGATATTCAGTTTACTGTCATAAAGGAATGATGTAACCAGAAAAATGTTCACATTTAAGTAGCTAGAATGACAGAATGACTATTTTTTCTCAAAAAATTACTCAAACTGTTTAATCCATTATCAAAATAGTTGGCATTTAATAGTTGATAATTAATTTATCATAACAGCTTTAAGTAATAGATCTGAGATCAAATGTTGTATCACATCTGCCTAACTCAGACGATTTTGCCAGGTAGACTATATGCGTCCTATCACCAAAACTGCTGAGCATAATCTATGTAAGAGCTGAGGTTTTGTAAAATTAGGTGAAATAAAATGGACCAAAAAGTATTTAAAAACTTTAAATGTATGCACTTGAAGGCCTCCTTAGGGTCCTAATCCACTGGGCTGTTTCCAGTCTTTTGAGTATCTGGTGTACTGGAGTATGTGGTGGTACTGTGATAAGAAGTGTTTCCTTCACACTAACCTTGGTGATTGTCCCCAAGTAGAACAAGCCATCTGACCAGCGGGCCAAGACGTCCTGTCCCTCTGTGAACCTGTCAGACATGTCGTCCTCCCCATACTCTCCCCTAGCAGAAGGGCTGGAGGGGGACAGGGACACAGCCCGCTGCTGCCGCTGGGGGAGAGCTCTGTGATGGACAGACAGGTGATCCACAACCCCTGAGTCTCTGGAAGAGAGAGGGAAGCAGTACAATAGAGAGAGAGAAAGAGAGAGAGAAGCCTTTACAATGGGGAATGACATGAATCACATTTTAAAGAGATATAATCTCTGCATAACAGTCAGCAATTCCCAGTCTATGTGCTGCTAACAGTGTGCTTGGCATTTCATTTAAAAAAACAAAAAAATCATATATGAAAACACGGATGTAACAATGCAGGGCTACAGCTAACAAATATGTTAGTTTTCAGTTAATCTGCCCTTTACTTTGTAGGTTAATCATTTTATAATATGTCAGTTAACAGTGAAAAATGTCCATCCCAGTTTCTCAAAGTCCAATGTGATGTCTTTAAATGTCTTGTCAGTTCAAATCTCAGATATTCACTTTAACATATCAAACATAGAAAAGCAGGAAATATCCATATTTGAAAGGCTTAAATCAGCATTTTCTGCTGTTTTAGCGTGAAAGATTGATCGAATATTAAAACAGTTGGAGGTTATTTTTCTGTCGATTGACTAATTGATTAGTCGACTACCATCCTTCAGTTTTGACAAACAAATCAGCTCAGTGGTAAAAAAAAAAAAAAAAACAAAAACAGCTTTTTGTCAGTAAAGGCTTTTGGCTAAGGTGAAAGCCTATCTGTCTCCCAGGGATCTTGAGCAACTTACCCATGCTTTTATTACCTCTCGGTTAGACTACTGTAATTCTTGGTATGTGGGTTTACAGCAGTTGTCTCTTCAGCCAGTAAATGCCAGTACAAGACAAGCTAAACTTTTCACAGGCTGAGGTTGTTTTTTTTAGTAATTCAAGTCATGTCAATTATTTATATCATAAATCAAGCCCTCTGTCCTTAGATCGTCGATAATAATACCTCTAAAAATAGTAATACTACCATCAACAATAACAGTGTCTGAAACAGACAACAGCCAATATGAATTATGTGCAGATATATCTGAATCTCTACTAAAATACTGCCCTGTAACGTATATATCATGGTAATGGAAGATACAATGATATATTGGTTGGTTACAGAAGATCTTGCAAAACAGTGGCTGAAAATGAAACATGCCATTTTTCCTCCAGTAGACACAAACAACAGATTATACTCTTAATTAGTGCTAATTGGTAATTAATCGCAACCATGCAGTCAGTAGCGTGGCTGACGCAAAGGTTATTCATTTTGAACACGTCAGAGACATTTGTCAGTTATATTTATGCGAATTAACACTTCATATCTTCCGCTGCAAAGCATGATTCACTAAGTTAACGTTAGAGAGGTTTCCATTTCCCTTTAGCCTCTCTCCGTCTGCACCAAAGTCCCTTTGTTCTGATACTGAGCGAACATCAGTCAATATTAGCCATTAGCGGGGGTAAAGTGCTTGAGATAACGTTGCATAGTGAAATGTCTTGAAATATGAACTAGCAAAGCAGCGAGGCCTGGTTGTTATTAGCATGAATAATCCACATGCAAAGCGTTAACCCCGGAGAGGTCGCTGACCGTCGGACCCACACCCCCCGACAGGAAGAAAACATGATGACAACAATACCTCATTCGGTCCCCTCCGCTTCGACAAAACCACTCGTACAAACAAAATAACTAAACAGGGACGACCGCTGTTGTCTCGCTTCTTCTGGAGTTGACTTTATGTCTACAGTGTGTCGCGGAAACTTGCGGGGCTCGTGCCGTCTTCTTCAGAAGATAACAAACGGTTCATTTTCCCCCAACACGTTCGCCATTTTGGTTTCCCGCTGATGATCAGGGAGTGCATTATGGGAAGCGTTTAAACGACTGCTGCTGGTTAGTGGACGTTGTCGCTGCTACGTTCACCTTTTTTTCAAATATTTGAAAATGTAGGCAGGGCATTTACTAAACAAAGCATATCCGCCCCTTAAAGAAGTATAATAGTAAGATACACTTTTTGGGGGGTTGAACACTGCGGAATTTCTTCTGTAGGTGTGTATGTAACAAACGTAACGACATAACGATATCAGCATTATTAATTAAGGGTCAGGCATTTCCGCAGACTAAACATACGTGTATTCAAAACATTTAAAATAAGTTCAAGAAGGCAGTGATTAATAAACTTGTGTCAGTTATGGCCACTCACTGGCGCTAGAGCACTACAGCATCATGTGTGGTTGAACTGCGTTGACAGGTCTTTTTTATTATTATTTTGGAAGTCATGACCGGAAGTTGGCAGTTATAGGACAAGTCCCGCCCCTTCCGGCGAACCACCATGGGATCTTATTTCTGTAGAAATATTTAAAATTGCTGTTGTAAACGAGGATAAACGAATATATTTTTCATCCCATTTGAATTGCACCATGACTCACATATGATGTGTCAATTTAAAACATAATTTTAAAAGTTAAGAAAATCACAGGTGGTTGTGAAACTGTTGAGTTATATGGCTGCCGCCTATGTTGTCTAAGGCTGCCTTCAAATGGTGCTGTGTTTACGGTGTTTATGAGATGGCAGGTCATCTAACACGATATGTGTGGCGTTCAAGCGGTTAAGTCATGAAAAACACTGCTGCTAAGCAACAGCAATATTAATCTTACTGTCAGAGACTAGAGGCCACAGAAGCTAACAATTTAGCAAGTTAGCAAGTGGGTAACATAATGAAAGAAATTTTGGCATAATGACAGAGGAGAAAGATGAGGTTGTTGAGAATATCAACATTTTCCTCAGAAATATTGTAAAATTACCAAGAAAAACAATATATGACTAAAGTTACAATATGCTGGACAATTCTAACTGATGCACCAATAAATGAACTTATATATACCTATATGGACCCAACTCATAAGCTCGGTAAACACGGCCCCATTTGAAGGCATCATACATGATGCTGCTCTCTGAAGCTACAATGTGTGTTACATAATGGGATTTACTCACACCAACAATTATTGCTCATTATTTTGCTTCTTGGCTGATGAAAAGACCAGGAGTCGCTGGATAAAACACATCAGTTAAGATAACGTTCATTTGTGCGTGGAACATAGCTAAGTTCGCTAGCGAGCTGGTGACATGTATTGTGTGAGCCAAGAGATATAGTTCACTGAGCAGTTTCACACAAACCTAAATGATACTGCAACAAACCCACAATGAGCTGTGACTTTCTTGATCTCAAAATTATCTTTTAAATTGACATGAATGTGTGATTCATGGCAAAATTCAAATGGGATCAAAAAAATATTTGGCTCTTACTACTGACTTTTGAATTGCCCCATGAATTGCATATATGATATTTGTCATTTTAAAAGATAATTGTGCAGGTCAAAAAAGTCACAGTTTGTTGGTTCGTCACAGTATCATTTAATTTTGTGTGAAACTGCTCAATGAACTACATCTCTTGTCTCAAACAATACACATCACCGACACTAGCTAGATAGCTAACTTAACTATGTTCCATGCCCACTGCACAAGTGAAACATTTCTATAACTGCTGTAACTAACTGTAACTGATTTATCTGGTGACTCCTGGTCTTTTTATCAGCTGGGAAGAGACAAATGAGCCTAAGACCCCTTGCTGGTGTGACTACATCCAAGTACGAAACACACAGGTGTTGTAGCTTCAGCGAGAGAGATGTCACAAGTTTTTATAACTACGTGTTCTCAGTCTAATACTTCAACAGTTTTACAACAAACCGTGAGCTTTTTGACTTGCAAAAATTCTATTTTGAATTGACAAATGATGTGTGTGATTCATGGTGCAATTCAAATGGGATGAAAAAAATACATATATTTGTTTCTCTCCATTGACTATAGCAATGTTACATAACATACTTTTTCCAAAATGACGGTGTCTTCCTTTGGGGTCGTGTTTACTGTGTTTACGAGTTGGGCCCATATGAACGCCCCCTTAATGTCTTATTCGCGACCTCATAAGTGGAAATTTTCGGAAAGCTCTGAGTTCACGACTTGTGACGTGTTTGTTGGCGTTGTGAGAAATGATGGAGCCCATGGAAGTTTATTTCTTAGTGCATGATAAGTTAATATTGAACAGTATATTGTAATTTTAGTCATATGTTGTTTTTCTTGTTAATATTATAATATGTCTAAGGAAAATGTTGATATTCTCAACATCCTCATCTTTCTCCTCTGTCATTATGCCTTTGCATTTCTTGTATTATGTTACCCACTTGCTAGCTTGCTAAATTGTTAGCCTCTAGACTTGGACAGTAATATTAATATTACCTTTGCTTGGCAGTGCTCTTCACGACTTAACCTCTTGAACGTATTGAACATGACTCCCACGACTACACGACTTCCCACCTACAAAACGGTAAACATGACCCCATTTGAAGGCACCATGAGGTCCCCTGATGGTCCACCGGAAGGGGCGGGACTTGCCATCTAATAGCCAACTTCCGTAATAGCGTCCAAAAAACTGTCAACACCCTTCTTCACTTGAAAAATATATATATTTCAAACTGACAAACGTCATATGTGTGATTCATTGCGAAATTCAACGGGATCTCCGTTTAGTACTATTAATCTTTTTTTCCAAAATAAGGTTCCATGGGGACCACCGGAAGAGGCGGGACCTCACCTCTCCATTTAATCTGCAGGGCTTTAATTGTGAAATACATGACGGAAGTGTGTTTTACCCACATGCTTGCTAGCTTGACCTGGTCACAGCTTCTGAGTTTAGCAACCACACAATACACATAATGACTCATTGATATCAGAACACCGCTCAACCCTCGTTTATACGTATTTAGTTTAGTTAGTTGACAACGAGAAAACGCTATTCGTTGTTATTTGTAGCCGAACAAGTTGCGCCTGCGCCGTGATCCTTTTTTTTTCCTCAGGCCAGCTTGAGGTATGTTGCTTTGCTTGGAAATCAGCAGCTGCTGCAAAGAGCAGAGGCAAAGTGCAATATCAGAGCGATTCACACGGACAGGACAAAACGACAGTCCGGGGATCCGGTGGATCACAGTGGGGCTCAGATCAGATCATATGCAGTCATCATTTCCGCCTGATCTGTGAACGAGACGAGCGGTTTTGCGTGGTAGACTCTGTCTGTCGTGTTTTCTGGATGATCTCCCACAGCCAGGTCCACGTATTGAGATGATCTATTTTTGTGATGGCGAAGGGTCTGTTTCCACGGGCCTGGGTGAAAAAGTCTTTCTACTTCCAGGTAATGTCACTGTTCAGTAATTGCTCTGTGAAGCGGATTATCATCGGGATGTAGTTAAATGGACTGTGTATAACGGGGTCGTCGGGGTGTCATGTTAAACTCTCCGCCGTGCAGCATGATGATGGACATCATGGGCTGTTGCATACATTAGACCTGAGGAATGTGACTGCTGGAGAAACATTAAGTTGACAGTCTCTCTGCTGATCCATAATGGTTAATGCAGAGCAGAGCAAGGGCCTGCCACTGAGAATGTGTATAGCATTTCAGGACAAACTGGTAATCTATGCCTGGACTACTTAACCCAGACCAGGGTGGGATCTCTGTTTGCAAGTTTTCTTCCCTTCATATTTGACTGGAAAGATGTCCATCCTATGTTTCATCACCCTCAATACAGTGCCAGAGGGGCAGTAATCCTTTTGCTTGGATAATAACCTCCTCATTTGGGTACCAGTGCTGCCTGCAGCTATTCCCACTGCAACAAAGAGCTTATGAAAGAGGAATATAGGGTTGCATTTGCTATTGGGAATAATAAACATATTGCTCCATACAGTACAGTCTGCTTATCACAACTTTGGGCATTGGACTACAGCCCAAGGACTACAGTAGAGATCAGGAGGTGAAAAATGGTGGCAAAACTGATTTAATCTGTCAGAGAGTGTTTGCCAGTGTTTCCTGTGGCTGGTTAATCTAGCAAGATCAGCCACAATTAGGCTAAATTTCATCCTGTACTTGTTGAAATAGTTCCTCTCCCAAGCACTGTGTGCAGATGTGGTTTCTTGTAAACGTGAGGTGATCTATACATAGCAAAAGCAAGCAAAAGCAAGTTTGTATATTGTATTGCATGATTTGTTTGGCTAACTTCAGTTCCTGTTTTGGTGCAGAGTTTGTATGTAGAAGGAGAGAAACAGCTTTCAAACCAATTAGTGCATTCATATTTAGGTTAAAAAGAGCGCCGCAACAGGCTGGCGACCTGTCCAGGGTGTACTCGGCCATCGGCCAGTGTCAGCAGGGGTCAGCTCCAGCCCCCCTCCACGACCCTGAATAGGATAAGCGGTTACAGATAATGGATGGATATTTAGGTAAAAAGTCAGCACACCAACATAATGCAAACTCTGGCTGATAACGCATCTAGAATAAGTCTTGTTAGGGGACTGGCTGTTTCATGGTGATTCACCAGAATGTGTTGGCAGAGGCAGAGGTGTCCACTTCTGTTACAGGACACGGTGTCTGGTTTGC
The DNA here is from genome assembly GCA_947000775.1 of Pterois miles. Classification (NCBI taxonomy): domain Eukaryota; kingdom Metazoa; phylum Chordata; class Actinopteri; order Perciformes; family Scorpaenidae; genus Pterois; species Pterois miles. The sequence continues at coordinate 258,384 of CAMQGK010000263.1, forward strand.
ATCCAGGCTCCAAGAAGCAAGTCTACAGGGTTATCTGGATCTTTTTGCAGAGTAAAAGACAGAACTTTATCAGTCCACATTCCAGGTTTGAAGGAGGTTTAGTCATACAAAAGGTATCTAGCTAACTCGGTAAACCAGTTCTCCCACATACATCACATAACTACTGGACTAAACCATGAATCTGACTCAAGAAGGACAAATGGCTCTTGAGTTTCAAAGCTTGTCTTGAAGTATGCAAGTTCAAAAAGCCACATGAAAGCCAGTTTTGGATTTTGTGAATTTCCTTTTTTTCCTGTTGGGTCTCTTTGATATCAACATTTCTAATGTCTTTGCCCTGTTTTTGGGACTTGCATGTCAGGAATGAGTCTGTAAAGCTATTTTTTCACTCTGGCTTCAACCATCTTCTATGCAGTGGTCTGCTAGGGCAAAAAAATCTGTCCTGAGGAGGTCTGTGGGCTCCATAAAGCAAGAAAAGGAGAGGCAACCCCTCCCAATCCCCACATTAAACCCTGAGGACAGCTCCAGGCTGCTCCATCCACAGCACATGAAGATACGATACTCTGGACTATAAGAAGTCAATACTTCATGAGGGTTAACGCGTGGTAACTGAATCTAACTGTTGACAGCTGGTAACCCCTACAGTTTGCACTATGGGCTTTGTACTATGTGGACTTTGCACATTCAACTCTTCCTGCCTGCACTACTCATTACCAGCTCTGGTTATCATGAGTATTTTGCACCTTAACTGGTAACACTTTAAGGAAATGTTTGCTTTTTTGTTTAGTAGGAATATGTTTTCATATTTCACTTCATGGGCTGCACGGCGGTGCAGTGGTTACCTTCACAGCAACAGGGTCGCACGTTCGAATCTGCACCCTTCTGTGTGGAGTTTGCATGTTCTCCCTGTGTCAGCGTTGGTTTTCTCCGGGTTCTCCAGCTTCCTCCCACAGTCCAAAGACATGCATGTTAATTAAGTTAACTGAGGACTCCAAATTTCCCGTAGGTGTGAATGTGAGTGGGAATGTTTGTCTGTCTCTATGTGTCAGCCCTGCGATGGACTGGCGACATGTCCAGGGTGAACCCCACCTTCAACCAATGCCAGCTGGGATGGGTTCCAGCCGCCCCGCGACCCCTAACGGGATAAGCAGTTGCAGACGGACGGATGGATTTTACTTTATTACTAATATTTGTGTACCTTTTGTTATTTACTTAACTTTTCTTACTCAGCTGAAACTCCAACTCCAACTCCATTTTACATTAGCAGAACAGTTTACACAATATATATCATCAAATGATTTAAAAAAATGTCTTATATATTGTGGGCTGCACGGTGGTGCAGTGGTTAGCACTCTCGCCTCACAGCAAGAGAGTTGCAGGTTCGATTCCAGCTTGCGGCTCTTCTGTGTGGAGTTTGCATGTTCTCCCCGTGTAAGCGTGGGTTTTCTCCGGGTACTCCGGCTTCCTCCCACAGTGCAAAGACATGCTGTTTAGGTCAATTGATGACTCTAAATTGCCCGTAGGTGTGGATGTGAGTGTGAATGGTTGTCTCTCTATATGTTGTCTGTCTCTATGTGCCCTGCGATGGACTGGAGACCTGTCCAGGGTGAACCCCGCCTTCGCCCAATGCCAGCTCGGCTCCAGCCCCCCCGCGACCCCTAACGGGATAAGCGGTTGACGATGGATGGATGGTCTTATATATTGTATGTCTTTTTCTATATTGTTTCTGTCACGGTATAGGCCAGGCCTATATTTATTTCTTTTTTCTTTATAATTTCACTTAAAACTGTTAAATGATCATTTTGTACAAAATACTGAGTAGTTTTCAGTATTTAAATGACAGGAATATAGAAAAATAGGCTTTACCATGTAGTTATTTCATAGACTGTTTACTTATTGAATCGCTGGAACACCTGCTATATCGTGATATATATCCTCATCGAGATGAGAGATGAAATGACTTATATCGTGATAGATTTTGGCCATAGATTACAGTACACTGTATATACAGTAGTACCTCCATATCATGCTTGTACATGCTGTACCGAGTACCATTTTTTGGGCTTCAAAACTTTGGTGAGAAATATTCAAAGGTATTTGAAGCTTCACAGCACATCGCCTGTCTCCATCTCCCCCGTTTCAGTGGCCGAGACAGCGCCGCTGCTGTACTACTGTACACAAACAGCGCTAATCATCTGAGAATAACTACTAATAATGAATTTTGAATAATGTGAGATTATTCCTTATTTCATGAGCTACTTTGTGATATATACTTTATTATTACACACTTATATGAAAACAAAACAAAAAACAAACAAACAAAGCATTCAAATATTGATTTGGAGCTCGATTACCATGGAAACAATCAAAGTTTCAAAGCATTTGGGTCAGCCCTAGTGACGCACACCTGCTTTTTTGACGCCTCAATCCCAAGAGTGGGATCAATTAATGTTATCTTAGTTAATACAAACACTACATATTAGGTTCCAAGGAAGAGGAGACGGTGTAGGGAGGAAGTGAAGGATGCAGCTCTTTGTTGCTCAGTTTTCGCTCCTTTAACGTAGAGGCTTCATCATGTGTTTGCACAGACATGCTGACCACAATGTCTGTGTGTGTTTCATTGACGTCCATTTTCTACGTATTAGCACCAATAGGCATACCAAAAGAGTGAGATCTGATAGTGGTGTGTAGTTGATTTGTACTCCCATGATATGTCCCGTTCCCTCCCTGGAGGCCTACTATCGGTTTGTTCATCTTTTCAGGACACAGAGCATTTAAAAAAAAAAAAAAAACAGGCAGCTCAGCAAAGACTACAGCTCTAAACACGAAGCTGCTGCCAAATAGACACTTTGCTGAAGTGCACCAAAGGGAACGCGAGGCAGGTTTTCCTGTATCCTCCCTTTGCTTTTCTCTGAAGTCTGTAGCTCAGTGTGGGGAAGTGTTGCATGTTTTGTGCGAACAAATCTCATGAAAAAGCCTCTGACCTCAAAGAAATCTTTCATCTTAAAATAATTTAGGACCGTAATTAGCCTGTGTATGTGGCTCTGATACATTAATTTGTGCTGCAGCTTGTATGGACACAAAACAGAAAAAAAATAATCTTGTGTCCAGGCTGCCAGAACTGTTTACCAAGAGCAGTGATCACAGCAAAGACACAAAAAAACAGGGTTTTTCTTCGTCCCGGCCTCGCTGGGTGCATGTTTTGTTGGGATTTGGAAACCGTGCTGGAGCTGAATTGCGAGGAGCAGCAAGCTGCCAAAATATACACAACATAAGCTGTTCCTGTCATGTGATCAAGAGTGAGAATCAAAATCACTTTATCCTCCCAAGTGCAGCTACAGTCCTTAGAGGAAAAGCCACCATTTAGTTTTAGTGAAAGTCTCACACTATGGCTGACATGGCAAACCCACTGTGCCTGCCAACAACGTCCTTTTTTTGTTTGTTTTTTTTTTTTTACTTGCTCGCATTGCATAGTCTCTTCCTGCTAAAATGATGATTTGATTTGTCAATCGACAGAATATTGATTCCATCGAATTTTTTTTGATTTTACATTGGACTGCAATTTCTCTTGATAGGAATTTATTTTTGTTAAGTTTATTTAAAAAGTGTAGAAAAAAGACTGAAATAAATCACTGAATGCAGCTCTGAGTCACGGAAACAACAGCACCTCTGTCCAAAGGGGCATTGTGGGACATGTGACACTTGCATCCTGTGACACAGGCAGTAATTCGATTTTTTTTTTTCTACAAGCCATAACCAGAATGGCATGTGAATCTGGAACAACTGGATCTGCACCTCCATACCATGTTCCATCTTAATGAGCTATTGTTGCACATGGCAACTAATCAGCCAGCCAGTACCTTGTTATGGGAAACCACCACACTGTCACCATGGTAACCTATTATGTGATCAGGTTTGATTAGGGAGTGTAAAATGTCTGGCTTGAATCGGCATACTGTGCCTGGTTAATACAGGCAGTACATCTCAGTCTGGATACAGATGAAAAATGATACGAACATTTTCACAGTTGCGCAGTAAAACATATCCCGTGTCTATGTTTTGTTGGACTAATCTGTTCTTGACTGTAAACCGGGTATATTGATCTTAGAGTTTCTGTTTGTGATTGTCCTCCGCAGGCTCGGATCTCCTTTGTGCGGGTGAAGTACCTGTTCCTCACATGGCTGACTGTGCTGGTGGGGAGCTGGGTGCTCTATGTGCAGTACTCCGCCTACACAGAGCTCTGCAGAGGACACGAGTGCAAGAACGCCATCGTGAGTAATGGCTTTGCTTTGTTTCGACCCTTTTGTTTCGAATGTTTTTTGCAGTGGCTTTCTATTTTACAGTCATTTCTGTGTGGCAACTAAAACGTGTTGTAAATACTTATTGTTCTCTGTGTGAGTCCTGCTTTATGATTATCACACACTTAGAATCTAATATAATGAATGAATATAATTGTTAAGAGGTTTAACCTTAAATCGCTTCTCTCTTTCTCCAAGTGTGACAAATACAGGAAGGGAATCATCGATGGCTCTGCCTGTAGCAGTCTGTGTGACAAAGATACACTCTACATGAGCCGGTGTCTGTCAACGCTGCCAAATAACCAGGTAGGAAACTAATTTTACTTTATGTTAAAGGGACGGTATGTAGGATTTGGTGGCATCTAGTGGTGTGGTTGCAGATTGCAACCAACTGAGTACCCCTCCGCTCACTCCTCCCTTTCCAAGACTGGTAACGTGAGCCGGCAAGTGCAAAATCGTGGTAGCGTCGTTCGCCTCGCACTGAAGCCATCTTTACCATAATAACACTACTTTAGGAGCAACAGAAAACAGATAGCGGCTGGCGGTACGAAGGTTTTGCACTCTGCAGCTCAAGTTACTGCAGTTTCACAAGCGTGTTGGAGAACTACGGTGGTCTTCAGGTAACGTAAAAACATGAGTCTCTCTCTAGAGCCAGTGTTTGGTTCGTCCATTTTGAGCTACTGTAGAAACATGGCGGACCCCATGAAGAGGACCTGCTCCCTATGTAGATATATGAAGGGCTCATTGTAAGCTAACGACAACACAACGATTCTTAGTCGCAGGTGATTATACACTATGAAAACATAGTTCTGAATATTATACTCTATTTCTGCTAATACAGGTCTTGAAATTTTACAGACTGTTCCTTTTAAGCTGTGACTCTACTACTCAGTGTAATGTTCAGCATGTTTACTGTTCGTCTGGCATTCTGTTCGCCAGGTGTACACAGGAAGCTGGGGAGACCACGACGGGATCATCCGCTGTAAGTTGGGCGAGGTCGTGCACTACGAGCTGGGCGAGGAGCCTGAGCCGCGGAGAGAAGCCCCCATGTTTGACAAGCCCACCAGAGGCACGTCGGTGGAAAAGTTCAGAGAGATGGTCTTCAATCACCTCAAGGTAAAGGACTTGACTCAGAGCGGTTCATCTTGACCTTTTTAAAATGAACATTCTAAATGGGTTCCTTTGAATTTGTGGTTGCAATGTTTGTTAATGTAGCTGACAGGAAGTAATCTTGGACCAAAGCTGTTGCCTTAGCAACAGAATGGCAATAAAAAAAAAGGTCTATAGAATCAAATATTTGAGCCTGTGACATGACAGACTAAATCCTGGACCCTGTTCAAGTCTCTGTTCCTCTTTGTCCATCAGTCCAAGCTTGGAGAGCAGGCGAACCTCGCCAGCCTCGTCAGCCAGATCCTCTCTGTCGCCGATGGCAACAAAGATGGACGGGTGTCGCTGCCAGAAGCCCGTTCTACATGGGCCCTACTGCAGATGGATGAGGTAAAACAACAAGCCACTGAATAGGAGAATTAACAACTGTGCTCTAGTGTCAGGGGCACAAATATGCTGTTTTTTCAATGTGGAAACATACTGCAAACATGAAATTACTGGAGGTCTTTGGTGTTTTGATTTTGAGGTGCTGCTCGGCCTGCTGCTCCAGGACCGTGGACACACTCCTCGCCTCCTCGGCTACTGCGGGGACCTGTACATGACGGAGCGAGTCCCCTACGGACCCCTGTATGGTTTGTCTCTACCCTGGCCGCTGGTGTCCTGGGTGCCCAGCGGTGTGCAGCGCACTATGGACCAGTGGTTCACCCCCTCATGGCCTCGCAAAGCTAAGATCTCCATGGGCCTCCTGGAGCTGGTGGAGGACATCTTCCATGGCACCTACGGCAGCTTTCTGATCTGCGACCTCACCGCAGCGCACTTCGGTTACACCGACCGCCACGAGCTCCGTCTGACTAACACCCGAGCGGTGGTTCCCGAGGACGAGTTCAAACGCTCCATGCGGGCGCTGAAGTGCGAGACTGACGCCGATTGTGTGTACGGCGCGGACTGCCAGACGTTGTGTGACGTGTCGGAGAAACGGTGCAGGGAGGAGCCCGTTCAGCCGAACTTGGCAAAGGCGTGTGGTGCACTGAAGGACTACCTCCTGCGTGGGGCGCCATTAAGGCTGAGAGAAGAGCTGGAGAGGCAGTTGTACGCCTGCATGGCTCTCAAGGGTAACGCTGGACAGATGAACATGGAGCACTCGCTCATTCTCAACAACCTGAAAGCTCTATTGTGGAGACAGATCTCACACACCAAGGACTCGTGACGAGGAGAGGAAGTCCTTCAGTTCCTCAGACGGAGCCGAGTATTAAAGATGCTGTGATTTAGGAATAGCAAATTTAATGAAGTAGTTTTTATCAACTCTTAACACTTATGAATGGTCAGACTGATGGAGAGTCTACCTCCTCTATCCTGGAAAACACGTCAGAGTACTTTGACATATAAATAAACTGAATGATTGCATGTTGCCATCAGTCACACTTAAAAACTGTTCATGCAGCCACATTATATTGTATTATCACCACAGTGGAATGTTTCGGGGGCACTGCTGGAAACAAACAGACTTTTAAACAGGTTTTACTGTTGGCTCCTGAACTAAGAGACCAAATTGCTGTTTTTGCCACAAAACCATGCAGATATGTGCAGGACTGACATGTTTTTAGGAAAACAAGGCTTGAAAAATCAGAGTGTATTGTACAAAGCACCAGTATAAAGTGTAATGCACTATTTTAAGAGGGCACCATGACATAATCAGGGAGTACCTTTCAAAGGATACATCTGGTGATATTTTAGTTTTGTTTCTAGCAAATCCTGTGAAAAGACCAAAACCAACAGTGTGTTACTCGTTTCTCAGTAATTTGATTTTTACTACAGTGTCTATTGGACTCAGCCTCAGGCCCATCAGTTCCTACTGAGGGTTTACATCTTAAAATACACATCACAAAATTATACTTTAATTTTTTTATTAAAGTGAAATAATTGCCTAAAACGCCTGGGCAGCAAAGGTTACTCAAGCAGGAATAAATTGTGTGGACTACTTTGAAGTAGAGCTGCAACGATTAATTGATTAGCTGTCAACAATTAAATTAATAGTCAACTATTCTGATAATCGATTAATCAGTTTGAGTCATTTTTCTTGAAAAAAAGTCTAAAATCTCTGATTTCAGCTTCTTAAATGTGAATATTTTCAGGTTTCTGTACTCCTCTATGACAGTAAACTGAATATCTTTGGGTTGTGGGCTAAAGAAAACATTTGAGGACGTAATCCTGGGCTTTGGGTGAAATTTAAACCATTTTCTTATGGAACCTAAGGATATTTGGCCTTTTTTTCTTCTTGACAAATAAACAATCAGAATAGTAGATGATCCATTTTATTTTAAACAATTAATCAGTGACTTGACTAAAAGTTGGCTAGTCAGTCCCAGCTGGCATTGGGCGAAGGCGGGTTACACCCTGGACAGGTCGCCATTGAGATGAATTATCAAAATAGTTGGTGATTAATTTAATAGCTGACAACTAATCAATTAATCATTGCAGCTCTACATTGTTTGGTCTATAAAATGTCAGAAAATTCCCAATACGATTTCCCAAAGCCCAGGTTGACATCAGATTGCTTGTTTTGTTATGTCATATTGAATATTTTGCCCGGGAGACAATCAGTTTTTGGCCACAATTTCAAAGATGCTGGACACCCTGGACTGCTAACTCCCAAAAGGCACAAATACATCACACTGTCAACCATCAGACCAAATTTGAAGTTCTTAAGTTATATAGTTTTCAAGTTCTGCTCCAGAAACGACAGCAGGCGGATGGACGGACACGCGGAGCGCTATATACCCCCGACTACGCTGTCGCAGGGTTTAATAATGTGGACCAAAATATAATCAAGATTCAGTTCTCTAAGCTTGAAGTCATATAGAGCTGAAATAAGTCAATCGTCAAAAAATAACAATTAACAGATTATCAAAATGGCTGAAATTGTGTTTAAGAGGATGTTATCTTAGGCTTTGGGAAACACCGAGCAATATTTTCTGACATTTATAGACCAAAAAATTAAGAAAATAATCAAAAGATGATCAAAAACAATTAGTTGCGGCCCTAATTTTCAGATGTGGATTAATCCACATTTGGCGCTCTAGTGTATGTGGTATTGACGAACTACAGTGCCCATGTTTGTGAACACCTATTTCAAGCTGCGACTACACAGGTAGCACAACATGAATTAACTGCTGCTTTGTGTCTTTTCCGGGGTATACTTGACAATTAATAAAATATTGAATATCACCAGGCTTCACCTAACAAGTATCTTACAGATTGAAGACAAATTAAAGGCAAAAACTTCAATAAATTAGTGGAGAAATTTAATTAGGCGAAGCCTCTAGACAGGATCGAGATTTTGAGAATCTCTGCCACAGAGCAGCGAAGCTTTTCCTTTCCTGTCACTCATCTGCATAATAAAGAGAAGGAAGTTTATGGGCTTCAAAATGGACAATGTGATGGTCTTAGTCTGTCAGTACTCCACCTGTCAGTGTACTTCATGCTGCTGTACACTCTCCACCTGTTAACACTGGTGTCGTCAATGCTGCATCAATGACGCGAGGAATATTAATGTATTTAATTTGGTTTGTGAATGTCGTATTTCTCAATGATAAGAGCATTTGTGGAAATGTGCTGTCACATCTTTTTTCGGATTTTGTCTCAGTGCCATAGAGATCATGCTGTAATCATTTATGAATGTTTGTACCACCGGCGAAGATGTTCATCAGCTCTTGTGGTCACATCTGAATGCTGTACAGAGTATTTTCCGTGATTCCTTCCACATGTTGCCGTTGTGAAGTTGCTCTGACTGAGCCAACAAACTTGTTTAACCACTTTTAAAAATGCAAAACAGACTTGACCTGTAAAGCATGTCAAGCTTGTGGTCAACGCTGCTGTTTGACTTTTTGAAAATGAGCAAAAAAAAAAAGTTTACTTATTGAAGAGACCAGCATGATTTTGCACAATTAAAACTACATACCACTTCACTGTACCTCGTCGAATCTGTTCAGGTCTGTTTTTCACTACACCACACTGTGAGCCCTTATCATACTTTGAGTCATTTATGTGGATTAATGATTGGCACTATAAATATTAGTCATGGGTGTAATTTAAACAATCAAAAGCTAACAAGGCCATGGGACATGCATCTCTTTTGAGAAAAAAATACTGACAGAGAGAAAAGCTTGAGTTTGCAATAAATTTATTTGTCTGTGATGTGTCTAGTGTGTTTGCAGCGGAGGCCCTAACCGTCGCCTGCTTCTTGTTCTTGTGCTCGTAAGAAGCTGGCCTTTTTCTGGGCGACGCGATCCTTCCTCTGTGCCAGAGATAACTTGGCGCGATTCCACCTGCCCGGAAAGAAACACAACAACGGCTCCATTAACATTCAGCACACCAGAGGGAAATGTTTTGTCCGCTCAGCACTGGGAGCTTCCCAGTATATTCAATACTTAAGACAGGGAGCTTGCTTTAAATACTGATTATTCTCAGAGGGTCTCAATGTAACGAGGGTATTTTAAGGGTCACATGGTTACAGTTTGGCTCCAAGAACCAGAAAATTCACCTTTTAGTTTCATCTTGTGTTACAGCATCACTAATAACTGGCTAAGAGAAGGAAAAAAAGCTGCTTAGATGTAGAAATAAGAACCCACCTCTTCTTCTTGATGTCTTTTGCGGGTTTCTTTTCGTGGGCGGGGTTTGCTCTGATGGCGGCGTGTGCTTTTTTGTACATTTCTTCAACCTTAAAAGGACAAAAAAAAACAACACGTTAATGCACGGCGTCCAGGGCGTGTCCCTCTGTGCTTGATGGTTCGTCTTGCTTCTCTCAGCCCCGTCTTGAAAAAGGACAGTAAACATCAGCCAATGCAAATGAAGGACCAACTACATTTTGCTCAGCGTGCTTTTTAACATCATCAAGAAGCAGAGAACCAGCAAACACATTCAGTCAAATGACTGACTAACATAGTTGTGGTGACCCTCGTGGAAATGTGCACTAAAGATGTGGGTGGTTGAGCGGAGATGTGACGTTTGAGCGCTGGGTGTGGATCCACAGATGAAACAAATTGTCTTGTGCATACTGACAGGTTGTTTTGTTTTTTTTAACATAAAATGTATAACAAACATTTTCATTAACTTGGCAATTAAAGTATTGTGACCAAGATATGCCCAACAAATAGCAGAGCGTTTTATAGTTTCATAATAAAGCTGTGACTGCTCTCTGGTGGACAAAATATGTAACAGGGGCACTGTTTCAAAATGACTTCAAACATGTTATTGGCATTTCTGTGCTGCACTTTGTTCCTTATTGAGCCAACTACACGCTGATATCGATATACCTACATTATCACACGGCTTTGACTACTTGATTGTGATTGGTCAATCACAGCACTTTACTCTATTTACTGTTATTTCTTTATAGCACCATGGATGTATGACCTATAGATGCAGTTCTGATCTCGGTTTCTGGAGGACAGTTTTTGTGTTAAATTATTGATTTCTTAAGAAAGTAGCTGTGTAACAAGCAGGATAATGTTCAGCTAGAGTTGTTCCGATACCATTTTTGTCTTGCCATTTTTATCTTGAGAGTCTGAGCCGGAGACACAGATACAGGAAGTTGGCTCCGGTCTTGAGTGGAGGAGTTAGCAATTATTCACCGACACACTGTACACACACTGTCTGCTACAACAATGTTCACAGCTATAACACCACTACAACCCCACACTCACCGTCACAACACATACGCGGTCTATTGTGTTGACGGACTGTATGTGTGTGCCAGGAAGCCACCGACAACACTAGAGCTGATAACGTAGCACAAACACACACAGTTGGACATGATATGTCCAGAGCGACAGTGAAGGCTACTGGCAAAAAATAAATGATTTTTGGTTAAACAAGTTTATTTTTGCTGAGTTGATAAATTACGGCATTGGATTGATGCAGCCTGGTGTACTAGCGGATACCTAATACCTAATTTTGGCCAGTATTGGAAGCATTTCCAATACTGGCAGCAGTATAGTAATAACTGTATGTACAGCGAGTCGGTCATTGTTGTGAAATAAACCCCTTCACCCTGTCTGGGTTTATTTCGCAACAATGACGGGCTCACTGTTACATAATCTAATATCGATCAGCCATAAATGTGTTGGCTGGGCTCAATTTTACATGACTTTGAAGATAAGAACTTTTCAAATAAACTTGCTGGGAACATTTCTCCTGCATTTTGAGATGTCTTAACTACCAGTTACTCTGAATACTCACTGAATACTCTCCCACTAGATGGCTACTACTTCAAGCTAGAAAACTGGATGTGCATCTCACAGGACTCCTGATGGATGGCCCCACTACAGTGCAGTGATTTCTTTTATGATTTTGGCTTAATCACATTTTAAACGACGCAAACCTGGCAGACGATGGGATGTTGAGGCTGCACGAGTGTTAAATACAGCCTGAGACGCATTTCTGCCGTCTGCGAGTGTCATGTGTGGTCTATATTCATGGGTGAAGAGCCGTCATCCTACCGTGTCTGGCGTGACTCCGTTCTTGATGAAGCGAGAGAACTGTTTCTTGTAGGCGTCCTCGTCCTCCTCCATGAGGTAGGACATGTAGTCGGCCACGTTCATGCCCATGATGTGTTTCCGGTGCACTTCTGCGTTGAACTCTTTGGACTCTGTGTCGTAGCCGGGGAAACGTTTTAGACTAGAAACAAGCAAGAGCAGAGTACACGTTTAATGACAGTCGAGATTTTTCAGCATTTAAACTCTCAGTTGAAGAACAGTTTTTGCACTCATTTTGTATGTTTTTTTCATAAAGAATTCAGGTTCACACTATAATACGACAGATGTTTGCTGTAGTTCGTCTTGCTTCTCTCAGCCCCGTCTTGAAAAGGACAGTAAACATCAGCTAATGCAAATGAAGGACCAACTACATTTTGCTCAGCGTGTTTTGTATCATCATCAAGAAGCAGAGAACCACAAGCTGGACCATCCAGTCATGCAAAAATTACGACTGGCTTTACACAAGAAGAAAAATGTATTACAAGAAAATTAATGTCCTCTTTCTCAGAGGTGATAATTTCTGAGAGATAAGTGAGTTTTAATAGTGTAATCATATCAGACTAAAGGCCCCGACACACCAAGCCAATGGTCGGCTGTTGGACAGTTTGCATCATAACAACGGCTTGTAGAGAAAATTATTTCATCTAATGCTTTGCAGTATGTTCAAGTGCAACTTGTCAGACGAACTGCTTCTAAACGACTTCAAATATATTCTTGGCCTTTCTGTGCTGCAATTTGTTACTTATTTAGCAAACTATACGCTGACATCAATATATCTGCATTATCAGGAAGCTTTGTTGAATACTTGATTCTGATTAATCAATAACGGCATTCTACAGTCATATTTCTTTATAGCAAACCGTTGCTACGTATCGCAGACCGTTGCTATGGATGCAGTTCTGACGTCAGACTCTGGAGGACCATTTTGGTGTCAAACTATTGATTTCTTAAGTAAGTAGAAGTGTAACAAGCAGGACTGCGTTCACCTAGAGATGTTTAAATACCTTTTTTTGGTTATTGATACAGATTTGGATACTTGAACTTGTGGTATTGGCCGATACAGAGTACAAACCCGATACCAGTGTGATAAGTATAATATCTTTGTCGCTTTTGCGCTAGAATTGAGTGTTCGAGTGCAACTTCTTGGCCAAAACAAAGGCAAAATTGGGCGCTGCAACAGTCCATCACCGCTTGTTCTCTGATGTCTGGCTCTTAAGTTCGAAAGTAAAAATCAAGCACATGTGTTTTTGCTGCTGAACTTTCCTCACTAGAAACCACATATAGCGCAGAGGTGAAGTTGCAAAAATAACTTAAAATAAAATGATGCCGTGTGAATAACCAGTAGGTGTTATTCTCATCATCATACTGACCTGTGAGGAATGGCCAGCCCTCCGTCAACTGCCCCCTTCAGGGCTCCGAACACCTTGTTCCCCGTGGTGGTCCTGGCCAGGCCTGCATCCAGGTAGCAGGTGAAGGCGCCGGGCTGTCCGTCAACGCTCTCTACGTTGAACTCGTCTCCCGTCACTTCCACCTGGCCCTCGTACACCTGGTCCATGCCGAACTTGTGCAGCAGCTTAAGAAGAGGAGGAAGGTAAAAAAAAGAGGATGTGAGAAAACACTAGACAAATCTGCACCAGCAGCAAAAACAAAATGATCACACTCTTAGTGATTTTGAAATATAATACAATAGGTATGTCAGCACAACTCTCAGCGTCCTCTTACCCGGCGAGCCAGCAGCAGCCCGGTGCAGTAGGCCGCGGCGTAGTTAGTAAGGCCTACAGTGATGCCATATTTGGGCAGCTCGTGAGAGTAAGCAGCACAAACGATCTGGTCTCCTTCGATCTTTGCATAAGCAATCTAGACAAGACAGAGACAGGTGAGTCAGGTCATTTTCAGTATGTGAGCACATGAGTTTCATTCAGCCTCTCAGTCACTGACCTGGCAGCAGATGTCCCTGTTGGAGAACCGGACGATCATTCGGTACTTGGGTGTGTTGTACTTGTTCTTGTCCTGCACAACCAGGCGCTTGCGAGCAAAGAAGTCGGTTTTCCCCTCTGTAAAGATAAACAGAGCCAATGGTTACTGAAGCTGTTTTTATACATGGTGTGGCTGGTGTATAGAGACTACAGTCTTACCTCTTCTCCTCCTGAACTTGACTTCATATCTCTTGAAGTAGGCCTTGTTCTTCACCACTTTGACAAAACCCTGTGAGGAAAAGCAGAGGCAAGATGTTACCATGCTAACACAATATAGGAGTTTATTTTCTAAATATCTCATTATCATTGTGGCAAAATTTCATAAATATAAATGAGAGTTAAACCTCACTTTAACGTTTTCAAGAAAGAAATGGAACTATATATTAAGACAATGACTTCAGCAAAAAAACAAAAACGGCTAGAAAATGATGAGATTGTGCTCCTACTTTAATGTTTTTACTTTAGCTACTATTATATATTCATTTATAAACCCCTGGCATGTTACTTTATTAAATAATATACAAGTTTTAATTTATCACTTAATTTCCCTTATGTACTTCTTACGTATCTATCAGTTTAATTGTTTATTATCGTGTTCACCGATTTCAAAATAAAGTCTTAAAATAAAGTCTAGATGTTACCATGCTCGCTAGAACCGGAAGTGTACAATCGCACCACAAAATGACGTCGTTTTAAGCCCCACTGTGTTGACACTGTGATAATAAAAGTATTTAAATATGTTTTTAAAAGCTTGGCGTGAGTTTTCTATAATGTAGGTCAGCTGAGGTGTTTCATCATATCATGGAGGCGCCACGCTGGAGCCCAGCAGCTCACCGGCCCCGGTGCGACCCAACAACAGCCGCAAACATCCACCAGCATCTGACCCTCAAACCCCTGGAAACACCTTTGAACCACCAAACACATCTGTACGCACCCAGACTGTCTGCACTGAGTGTATATCGGTATGTTTAACTCACCATCTTGATCAGATTTCGCTCCTCTTCCTCACGGACTCAGATATGTCGCTGTGGAGCGGAAGGTTGACTTGGCAACTTTTCAACAGCAGGCCTTGTGGTGAGCAGCCAGCGCCCCCTGCTGCCCCGGAGGACAACACGCATGAACCGGGAGGGGGCAGCAGCCACACAGACACAGCAGGGGCTCCTCTGCGCCCCCGAGTTATTTATTTACTTATATTTATTGATTTTATACATTTAACACATTGTACATACAGCAAAGAACTTTCCCCCAAATAATAATAATAATAATAATAAATCTTACTTGAAACAGCTACACATATTTATTGATTTTATAAATTTTATTTTAAATACATTGTTCATATGGCTGGCTGCACGGTGGTGTAGTGGTTAGCGCTGTCGCCTCACAACAAGAGGGTCGCAGGTTCGATTCCAGCTTGGGAGTTTGCATGTTCTCCCCGTGTAAGCATGGGTTTTCTCCGGGTACTCCGGCTTCCTCCCACAGTCCAAAGACATGCTGTTTAGGTTAATTGATGACTCTAAATTGTCCGTAGGTGTGAATGTGAGCGTGAATGGTTGTCTGTCTATATGTTGTCTGTCTCTATGTGCCCTGCGATGGACTGGCGACCTGTCCAGGGTGAACCCCGCCTTCGCCCAATGCCAGCTGGGATCGGCTCCAGCCCCCCCCCGCCCCCCCCCCGCGACCCCTAACCGGATAAGCGGTTGACGATGAATGAATGTACATATGGCAAAAAAGCTTCCCCCAAATTCAACATATAGCAGTGTATAAAATAATATTTTTACATTTTTAAATAATATAATAAAAAATTTTGCTTGAAAGCAAATAGCTAAAAATGAAGTTTAAAATATTTTTATTGAAAATAAACTAAAATAAGATTTAAAAATAAATTATTAATTAATTACTTAATTAGATTAAGAATATGGTTACAGCAGACATTCCTCACAATAAATGAGTAAATTTTACTCTAACTCCACACCTCTAGTGCATCTTCAATGTCAGCATTTTAAACGTATCATAAAAAATAATATAAATGAATAATAATATTAATAATGGTAATTACACAAATACTAAATATTACTGCTAGATCTTTTACTACTACTAAGATAAGATAAGATAAAATGAACCTTTATTAATCCCTGGAGGAAAATTCGGGATACTACTACTAATAATAATAATAATAATAATAATATAAGAATAATAAACATTATAATTATAATTATAATAATGAAAAATAAAAATGGATTAAAAATAAAGATAAATAAATAAATGCATACACTTCTCGTGTCATGACACACATCTCTTACCTCAACCATTGTACCTGGACGTTAGTATTGGCCTAAACTGGAACCAGTTCAAAGGTCACAGTGAGTCTGCAGTTCAGAGGCCAGCACCTCTGTTGATGTATCATCCATCCGTGTTGCGAAATCAAGCCACTCATCAAAACAATGATGATCTGGGCTGGAAAGGTCTAAATGATGAAATCTCTGATGCTAGGGTGGATTTTAAATCCAGAGAGAGGTCACAATATTTGACCACTGAATCAGAATCTGATTCCTCTCTGAGCTAGCTGCCCAGCTACGCACAAAAGTCCTGGATGTTATCTCAAATTTGTGCTTTACTGCTTAACACCATATAAAGTAAAAGATCACTCAGGATCTTCACAGTCCACTTGTTGAAACCTTGAATGTGTGTTTGTGAGACTTAGAGTCATACAGTCTTATACAGACTCCCCCTCCTCCCTACTTTGATCCATGTCTAGGGCTGCACAGCTATTGCCCAAGAAATATAAAAATCATCAAAGATTAGATTTGTTGAATGAATTTTAAGTATCATAAGCCTCATTGTTTTTCAATAGATATTATTGTAAGTGATAATTAAGGCCCTGAATGATTTGGGAGTTCTGTTGATTATGTACCTGTACCTGAGATGGTAATGACTTGGCTCCCTGCAGGTCAGGTAAACACTATTATCACCAATACAGACTACAGCCCTGACATTACACTTTTTTTGTTGATGTGCAAAAACGGCAACTAAATCGACATTGTGGTTAGATTACTTTACGGTTTCCTAGGTTGAAAATGCAGTTCTCACGAGAAAGTGTTCAGAAAAAATTTGAGCATTTACACTTCTGTAAGAGGCCAGAAAGCTCCAGAACAGCTACTGAAAAGACCTTGTGACAAGAATGTTTTGCCAACAATTACTTTTGTTTATTTGTGTATTTTTAATAGTTTTCTGCATGAATCCAAAATTGAAAATAAAAGGTTTGGGGGACGTGCCTGAGTAAACAGATGCAGTCAGTTCATCATCATGTTTTTAATTAATGGCTGAGGAGAAAGAAGATCAAACTGATCTCAAATATTTAAAAGAGCCGAATTACCTTTATAATGAAAGTTGTGATGATGTAATTGTTGCAAAACAGGTTGGACAATATGCTCAACAATCAGAATAAATTGTCAAAATCTACATTAAGTGTATAAACAGAATAACAGAAGAGAGATGCACTGTATATAATTTTGTACAACACTGACAATGTAATTTCTACTACATACTACTGCTATTACTACTTACAGCATAATAGCACAACCCGCCATGATATCCCTGTATGACTTACGGCACATCCCAACTGAGCTGCAGCAGTTAGTAAGAGTCACACGAGTATCAAAAACAGTAACGCCTCTCACACTGTGGATCCACCTATTTCCCAAAAACAGACTGGTGTTGTTGCTGATCCAAGTATTGAACTATAATTAATTTGAGCCATCATGGTGTCCTTAAAAGGACTCAGCATTACGCGACTGTCCCAGTGTTCATGGACATGGACAGGAGTGTATGATCCAGACGCTCAGATAAGAGTCCTGATAACAGGAACAGAGCGAGAGAATTTCCAGAAACTCAACACCTGACGCCACAAACAACATGGAGCAAAATCAAAGCAAATCAACTGGACTGTCTGCTTTGGTCACCTGAGCTGGGAAAAAATGATCTGGCTTTATATGTTTCAATTTAAACAGGAAAAAGTACTGAGACCCTATAGGCCAGTGATTCCCAAAGTGAGGTGCGGGGACCCCCAGGGGTCCTTGAGTGGGTCTCAGGGGGTCCCCAGCAAAACAGGGAATAATTTATTTTCATTATAAATCCATCCGTAAGTATCACAATGACAGAATGTATGACTATGTTGGTCATGGGTGTCATACACTGTCAGTAATAACAAAAAAATCAGCAAAAATCCCATCGGATGGGGGATCCTGGGACAAAATCTTATCAAATTGAAAAAAATCTTATTTGTGTTGTGGTGCCTTCAAATGGGGTTGTGTTTACCCTGTTTACAAGTTTGGCCCATATGAATGCCACCTCATGTCGTATTCACAACCTTGTAAGTGGAAAGTTTCTGAAAGCTTTGTGCTACCCTGCTAAATTGTTAGCCTCTGGGGCGTCTAGACTCGGACAGTAACGTTAATGTTGCCGTTGCTCAACAGCAGTGTTCTTCGTGACTTGACCACTTGAATGCAACACATGTCGTGGCCATGACGTCCCATGTCGTAAACACAAGTTCACGAGTTGCATTTGTAGGAACCATTAGTTTAGGTGTCCCTGACCTGGAAAAAGTTTGGGAACCACTGCTATGCTATTTGGTGCGATAGCTGGACATTTTGGGAAATATGTTTGTGAAGATTGATGCCACTCACTTCAAGTTAAATATGAAGCTATAGGATACAATTAGCTTAGCTTAGCATAAAGCCTGGACTTGGGGGGAAACAGCTCCTCCTCTAAAGCTCACTAATCAACACTTGTTTGTAAAATTTGTACAAAAACAAAGTATAAAAATGGCAAGTTGTGGTCTTAAAGGGGGTGATGTGCTGGACAATTTCTTGGCAGTGACTACACAAAGCTAACTGGCTGCTAGCTTTATATTTACCAGACAAATATGAGAGTGGTTTCATTGTAGTCAGTAACTTTTTGCAAGAAAGGAAATCACTGTTTCCTAAAATGTCAAACTGTTCCTTTACAATATTGCTGAAGAAGATGCCAGTAAAACAGCAACTTGGCATTTTTACACCTATGTTTTTGTATTATCAAACAAAGACACATAACACAACAACGTTACTTAGTGAGCTTCAGAGGGACTGGTTAGTAGATTTTGTTTCCTTTGGACAGAGCCAGGCTAGCTGTTTCCCCATTTCCAGACTTTTATGCTAAGCTAAGCTAACTAGCTGCTGCATGTTGCTTCATATTAGTGGACAGATGTGAGAGTAATATCAATCTTTTCGGCTAACCCTTGACAAGGAAGGAAATCAGCGTTTTCCAAAGTGTCATTTGCTTTAAAACAGTGCAGAAGCAGACTGTAAAACAGTAACTTGTCATTTTTATACCCGGGCTTTTGTATTAATTAAACAAAGAAGACATCACATATTATTTAGTGAGCTTTAGCGGTGTTGGTAGGTAGATTTAGTTTAGTTTGGACGGAGCCAGGCTAGCTGTTTCCCCCTGTTTCCAGTCTTTATGCTAAGCTAATTTACCTAACTGCTGCATGTCACTTCATATTAGTGTACAGATGTGAGAGTAGTATCAACCGTCTCAGCTAACTCTGGTCAAGAAAGGAAATCTGTGTTTCCCAAAATGCCAAACTATTGCTTTAAAATAGTGCTGAAGCAGAGACCAGTAAAACAGCATGAATTAAACAAACAAGATATAATGTTTTAATTAGGGAGCTTCAGAAGTGCTGGTAGTTAGATTTTGTTTCCCCTTATTTCTTTATGCTAAGCTAAGCTGAGCTAACTAAGCTGTATATTCATCTTTAGCATGCAGACATGAGTGATATCTATTGTTTCATCTATTTCTTAGTAAGAACGTGTATTTCCCAAAATTATTTTAGAGTAGCATTAAATTAATCACTCAAGTAAAGAGCAAGTAGCCCAGGCTACTTGAATTGGCTAGTAAATGTAGGCTACTTAGTTAGCTTTGGGCCACCACTGACTTTAAAGCCAGTGTTTTTTGTGTGTGTGACACATATTAGCTTATGTGTTTTATTTTTGTGGGACCAGCTGAGCAGTAGGTTGCATTTCATTGACACATATAACCCACAATACAGTGTCTTAAGTCAAATAAAATGGCCCATCTGACACATTTTGAAATTCTTCTTATGAAATTGCTCTGTCAAATGATGAACCAGTGGTTCAGTGTGAGTCTATCTGTTAGCTCTATCGACAGCTACTGGTTAAAAAAAAAAAAGGAACCAAGGTCTTCTGCTTTTCCGTTCGAGCAGAGATAGATAATATCCCTCACCGTCACTCTCAGTGCAGATGTTCTCAGTGTTAGATAAGAAAAGTCACTCTTGTGGACAGCTTTCTGGCAGCCGCTCAAGCTCTGTTTCTGCAGAACTGATTTCACAATGAAGAGACGCAACTGTCTAGTCATCCCTCTGCAGCACTAGGGTTAATAAGGATTCACACACGGGGGCGGAGGGTGTGGTGGGCGGATGAAGGGGTAACACTGCTCGAACATGTGTCATTCCCTGAGCTAACTCTGAGCTTCCCGTCCTCCATTTTGATATTTTGCTTTCTGTCTCGCATACAGATGTGATATGAACAAGGAGAGCCGTAAGCGCTTGTTTTGAGTTGTCATCCGATAACTCACAAAACAGAATTGAAAGAAGACGCCTTTGAGGTAACAGTGGACTAGAAATGACTTGCAGAAAGTCACACATCAACAAATGTGTTAACAGGCACACCACAGATAAGAAGACTGCAATTTGTTGACTAGCAACACAATGTTGTCTTTCCTGCCTCGTTTTCTCACCACTGATTGCATTTATTTTCATGTGAATGCAGAGACGTTGTAAAGATCGGTAGCTATTTTTCCCCTAAGTCCATAACAAATAGAAGCAGGTGTAATTATATCTGCATCATGCATTAACCTCATTAACCTGCCACACATCTTGCGTGAGAAGAATATGGATATACAGGATGGTTAAAGGTCTTTGTCCTGGATGACATACAGTGGCGCACTATACTGGTTTCAGGAACAGCAGATATGGTGTGAGATGAAGTTACTGTGTGAAAACCAGGCCTTTTTTTCTCTTCACCCACCATGTGACCAGTGTTTTACACGCCATGGAGAAACAGTGGTGTTTTCTGTGTGAAAATACATCAAAGACACATACCGCAGATTTTAGACCATCAGCTAAAAGAAACTGGTACAGGAGAAATTAAATTCAGGGTGGGAATATTTTCAAAAAACTAAATGTTATATAGGCAAGGTGCATATCTCCAGTTAAACTGCATAAACACACACATGAACTGCAGGCTTGACTATGCTTGTTGAACTCTGACCTTTGTAACGGCCACCTCACCCCCCCAGACGTGCACAGAGACACAATGACCGGGAAGCACCGAGCAGGTTTCTTCACATCCACACACCAGCGTCCCCCCGATGAGATACTCAGAAATTTACAACCAGAAATGGGCTGGTTGCAAACAAGGGGAGCTGCTGATCACAGTGATGGATGAGGGAGGTGATTTGTGGAGTGTTTACAGCATAAATCCAAACATCTGTTTAGTACAATGTGAGAGTTTCATTTCAGTGTTTCTTTCGTTTTCCAACAGATTGAAGCCATGCTGACCCTGGGCCAGGGTTTTAGGATCTTTGGGGTGATTATACAGCAATAGTCAGATCAGAATAAGCAGCAAGTAAACCATTAACATAAATCAATGTACAGTAATACAGACGCAAGCTCCCCTACAAAAGATCTGAAGTGAGAGTAGGCGAGAAAAACAAGACGTTAGTGGACGTCCTGTGTGAAAGAAGAACTGTGTTGCGGTCAGCTGCGTCCAGTAAATCATTCATTGTGTTCACACTCGGTCCCTATCTGGTGGCTGCAGTTGGGGCCAGCTGAGCGTTTCGGACGGCCACTAATAGGGAGCAGGGGGGCTGCAGGCAGTTGAACCCGAGGAAAATGGAGCAAAATCAGATTGCAGCTGGAGGGAAAAGGGACAGAGCTAGTTTAAAAGAGAAAGAGGGAGGAGGATGTTGTTATGCTGTGGTTAGAGTTCTGGAGCCAAAGGAACCTGTGAGGGGATGAGATAGCATGATGTGGTTTTCATTGAGATGCCACAGCAGAGTGGAGGTGCAGAGGTGACTGCTCACACGGAGAGTCTGCGACTAAACAGAGACAGACCAGGGAAAGTCAGTTTAGCCACAATAAGCTATCGTGGCACGAATCCACTGCACGCAGTATAGCATGAAAGCTACTCTTTGTGATTATGTACGACGAAAAGATCACTGGTTTTAAGTCTTCTGTTAAGTCTGGATTTCATGAGGCATACAACGGCAGAAAAGTTGACCTTTTTTTTTTTTTTTTTTTTAACACACTTTTTATCTTCTTAAAGTGAGACTGTAAGTTTTGAAAGGAAAAATAACAGCATAAAAGTTTGAAAATTAAAAAATTGTGATAGATATCAAAAAACTGAATCATACCATGACAGTTCAAAGTATTGTAACCCATTTAAAGTTTGAATGAGGTCTGTAGCTGAAAGTACGCAGAAGCAGTAGCATTTCAAAGTATATTTCAAAGGATCTGAAGATTTTCTCCATTGACTTACAATGTAAAAAAATGTGAAAAAAAGTTTCATATTTTTAAAACTGTAGCTCAGTGGAAAGAGCGGGTCATCCTTTAACCAGATGGTTGCCGATTCGAGCCCCGGCTCCTACAATCTGCGTGCCCTTGAGCGAGACAGTGAACCCCAAGTTGCTCCCCAGCCGCTTACAGCAGCCCGCTGCTCCTAAAATACTTAGGATAGGTTAAATGCTGGGTCAGATTTCGTGTATGTGCCTGTGTGTATATGGCAAATAAAGGTTTCTTCTACAAAAAAAAAATTCGAAAGTAGAAACAGTAGAAAAGTCGTAGCACTAATGTCCTGAAAGAGCTACTTTAAAGCCATGCAGTTCAAAGTATGCAGAAGCAGTTAAAGTCCAAAAAATGTATAAAAGAAATAGAAGCAGCTGAAGAAGAAGAGGAAGAAATGGTGCCTTCAAATGGGGTCATGTTATGAGTTGGGCCAATATGAACGCCCTCCTCATGTCGCATTAATGACCTTGTAAGTGGAAAATTTCTGAAAGCTCAGAGTTCACAATTTGTGATGTGTTTGCTGACATTGTGAGAAATGGTGGAGCCCATGGAAGTTCATTTATCAGTGTATAGTAAGTTAATATTGTACAGAATATTGTTGTAATTTTGGTCATATATGGGTTTTCTTGCTAATTTTATATGTCTGAGGAAAATGTTGATATTGTCATATCAATAATGTCATTACGTCTTTGTATTTCCTGTATTACGTTACCCACTTGTTAGCTTGCTAAACTGTTAGCCTCTGTGGCTTCCAGACTCAGACAGTAACGTTAATATTGCCGTTGCTTAGCAGCGGTGTTCTTCACGACTTAACCACTTGAACGCCACGCATGTCTTCACGACTTCCCATCTCGTAAACACGAGTTCACAAGTTCTGTTTGAAGGCACCAAAAGATTCAAAGAACAATACCGATAACGGTGAAAGGGCATTCCCACAGCTTCATATTAGTGAACAAACATGAGAGCGGTATGTGTTTTAGTGTCACTTGTCTTGAAGTTAGACAATGTAAGTACGAAATTACACTTTATGTCTCTTACAAACAAAGTTGAATTCATGAGATTAAAAATGCATCTTTGCATCTGTTCAACACACTCAGGAGTTTGGCAGCTACAGCGGTATGTGGTCTGGTGGAGGCTAACATTTGCAAACTTTAACTCAGTGTTGTTATGTAACAGACGTCAGTGAGGCCACTGTTTGCATCATTATCCTCTATTTGTTGCATGTAGCCAGTGGCGGCTTAAGGTGGTCAGGGATGAAGGTGGCCCCCCAACCTTTACTCGACATGCTTTAACGTTACCAGAAAAAAAGTATTTTAATGCCATGTGTAAAAGCGTGCTAGGAATATTACACGGCCCACACGAACACACTCGGGGAACGCTGGTATACACACATAGAGACAGCCTTTAATCAAAATCTTGAAATATCTAGTCAACTTAGGGATTTTCTTTAGTAGATCTTGGTCATGGTGTTTTTTCAGCCGTTGTGCTTTTTGTTTTGTTTTGTTTTTGTGCTCAGTGACATTTTGCCACTATTCTATCCAATAGTGACGTATTGTTTGAAATTGACCTTATGAACCTAGTCACATCATGGGGCCAGGTTCATAAGGTCAACTAATGGGCCAATTTGGGTTAAAGTTTTGTTTTTTTCCCTCTAAGCTACATTAAAATAATGTAGTAGTATTAGGGCCCATAGGCTGCATAGGCACAGGCCAGCCTGTGCATTAATGCACCCCAGCATGTAGCCACAGATGTTTCATAGTCTCGCTTTAAACCGAATTGCATTGAGTCAAAATCAAGATGACCTTTTGCCAAGCTGCCACGCTCTCTGCTCCTCTTGTCAACATTCGCATACATGTGGTATGAAAGCTGCAGCCTCAGGTGTATTTAAAACTCCCCACAGTCTGTCTCTAACCTCGCGAGGGCCAATAGGGGCCGAGAGGCTGAGCTTGAAAAAATAACCTCATGGCTCACCAACACAAGACTTTATTTAACTCTGCGACTGTGCATCCGCACTTTTGACAAGGTAGACAAGTGTTGCTCTAAAAAGCAACGCATAAATACAAGAAACCCCCCTCCTCCTCCTCCTCCTCCTCCTCTCACTGGGCTGTGATCACTGCGATTGGGCTTCTATTTCAATCACATACTTGCTGTAAAGACTGACAGAGTGAGAATCAAGGCCTGGGGAGGAAGAGGTGGTGGTGGGGTGAGGGAGGGTTACAGAGCGACAAGAGGCTGTGGCAACACTGATAGCGACTTCTCGACTCTGCATTTCCTGTTCTGACTCAGTGTGTAGCTGAGTTTGAACAAATGAGAACGATGAGAATAATCAGAATGCTGCCAATGTCAATCAGCAGGGCTTGTTTATAATGATTTGACTGAAAGCATTTATTTAAACATCTGGCTGAATATTGTTCATGAGATGTCCTTGAGCAACCGTGATGTAGGAAAAAAAGTTGCATTTGTTATCTATCCATACTACAATGTGCTGTATCAATAATTTGACATAAACTCCAAGATTTAGTTTTGCTTGAATCTGAAATTTTGTTAATTCTACAGGAAAACTGATGTCTAATGTTTTGCCTTTGCTCATACTGTGTGAGAAACCATGTGTGTTGGTTCATTAGTGGGAGGAGACGTGAGGTTTATCTATTCGTCTAAAACATCCAATTTTACAAAGTGATTTCTCTTTTTGACCCTTTTCAGCAAGTGAAACATTTCAAAAATCAGGTGATTTATTGCAAGTAAAGTGTCGGACAGGTGTTACATTGAAATCTGCGACCACAGAGGAGCCAGCAACATACGAACCATTTATGACTGCTGTCATGAGAAAATGTGACCCAGCTGTTACCTGTGTGATCTCTCTGACAGAAAAAAACACAAAATTAAATGAACTTTTTTGTAATTATCTTAAGATTTTTACTCGAAAGATATATTTGCAACGACAGCCGTCAGACATGGTGACCTCATGTTGCTGGCTCTTGTGCAGTCACAGATTTTGGTGTAACACCTGCATGGACAGGAGTCATCAGAAAAAATACTAATCACCACCAAAATGTGGTCTAAAGTTAAACGCAATGTAATAATTTATATTCATAATGTTACAAAAAAGTATAATCTTAAAAAATCTAGCTTGAATAAATGAAAGTAAAGTTAACTGATTCATTTTGGTACAATGCAAAATGTCCAATGATCAGTTATGAATCAGTGTTTTTGTCTCATGGTTGACTACCATGAACATTAATTTCAGAGGGAGGGAGAGGAAGAAGGAGTGTGAGAGAGTGTGTCTCACTATGGGTAGCAGAGGGTTTTGTGGTGTCTCTCTGCAGCTTGTGACTGATATTTTAACTCTCAGACTGAATGTGGACTGAGGTCAGGACAGTGTGTGTCCTCGGAGCAGCCCGGATAGAGTACCTGCAGACAGTGTCAGTGCTGTGTGAGTATGGGACATGTGTTTTACGCTTCGGCTATCTGCGCTTTGCTTGCAGGTCTCTAACTTGCTGCAGCTGCATCAAACAAACTCTGTTCCCACATCGGAAAAAAATCGATAGCGCTTTGCTTTGGTCCGACCTTGAGCCCAAATCTTCGCTATGATTTGAGCCTGACTGATTTCTACTTTCTGCCTATAGGCTGGTTCAATTTGTCTTATTTTCAATATTCCACTTGGCACATATGTATCCTGTCCCGTGTGTCTTTCAGCGGACAGCCTAATTGGGCCGGGAGGGGGGTTTAATTGTGTAAAACAATAAGGCTGGAGTCAGTGCGGGTAAGCTGAAGCAGTGTAACTGTAAAGAGATACTCGGGCTCCCCACCAGCAGGCTGTTGTGCCGAGCGGCTGTGCGCGTCTCATTAACAGGATCACTTTACAACCAGTCAAACAAATAAGGTCATTATCCATCACAGGCTGCTCCTCTGCCTGCATGGACTCACAAACACACACCATCACATTCAAATTATGTCGTTACCGGTTTGTTTTTTAATCATCTGGCTTGAGACTCCAAATTACCAGTTTTATAGCATTTCCAATTAATTTAGGCTTTTAATAAAAAAAAAGTTCCAACCATTGTAACAGACTGGCAAACGCACAAATCCAGTCTCGGTTATAATTTATTTCATTTCCTTGTGATGGTTACACTGCTTTTCCAACGACACTAATCGAAATTGATATAATAATATAAAATAACAACAGTCTACATTGTGATAAAATGAATAACATTTCACAGCACATTTAGACAATAAACATTTATTCTAAGCCAACATAAGCCAATAAAAACTCTGTATGCTCTAAAACATCCCAGTTAACTTCCTCTAATGTGATTCAGCCTCCGTCACATATCTACAGCTGTACCATTAAGGACATCCAATCCCATATATCTACCTGGATCCTCTGGGGGCACGGTGGTCCCGCTTTTGGCCACCTGCCCAGCGACACCTGGTAACCGATACGGTCTCTCTGCGCATGCGTAATAGCCTGCCAAAAATCCCAACGCCGTCTCGCCTGTCAACCAATAGTGTTCCAATCTGTCCAGAGATAAAGTCAGAGCAGCGTGCAGCGGAGTGAAGGCAAGTGGAGGATTTCAGACCTGAGAAACACCGACTGAAGGGGAGTAAAAGAAAAACATGCCGAGGTCTTTCCTGGTGAAGAGTAAAAGGGCCCACAGCTACCACCAGCCCCGGTTCTTGGACGATGACTGCAGCAGATTGGACACTATTCTGGCCCACGTGTGCGCAGGTAGGTTCATTTTTGCGTAATTACGCACAAACAAATGGCTGAGTAACGCCAGTAAGAGTGTGGAAATTGTTCATATTTCCTCATCAAAATAGAATTTCCTCCATCTACAAATAGACACCTGTTGAACAGTCAGTCAGTCAATCAGTCTCATCGCTCTCCTCTGCTGCCACCAGAGACCAGATCTCAGGCGGAGTTTGAGTCCAGCTTGGAGCAGCAGGAGGATGTGAGCGCCGGCGCTGACAGGCTGTCCCCCGGGTCCAGGCTGCTGTCCCCGGGGTCGCTGTCCTCCAGCTCGCCACTGAGCAGCGGAGGCAGCGTATGTGACCGATCCTCCTCCGACTGTGATTTCTGGCGTCCCCCGTCTCCCTCCTCTTCACCAGGTCTGTTGTCAGACTTTTTTCTACAGTTTTTAGAAGTGTCAGGTGTATTAAAAGATACACCAAAGTTTATTAGTGTCTGGACTATTTAAACTGTGATGGGGCATTATCATTAAATCATTGAACTTATATACATTTAAACTTTTCATTTTCAACAGTTGCCATAAATCCATATCAACTTAATTAGTAGGTAAAAATCTTTTGAACATTTTCAGCACTGTTACCACTTAAATCCTCATGTTAGTTGTTAGTTGTGATTATTATAAAGGACAACAAAGATGAAGCACATAATTAAAGGGAGTCCAAAAGGGACATCCAGGAAAAGGTTAAGCTGTACATCGATCTTCTCATTGATCTGCATTTAATAATTGATTTCACTGAAAAACATTAATTAAATATCTTGTCATTCATCGATCATTGTACTTTTTACCAACAAAAATCTATTTGATAGACTGTATGTAAGATGCACTTGAGGGTTGCAGTGCTGAAGTTGGATTATTACGCATGTCAGCCATTTCCACTGAGGCCCAATTGCAGTTTCCACATGATCACATTTTGAGGCACGCCATGTAAGAATACCCACTCACCCTAAATCGAAATTAACTTCCAGATTCGGAGAAATCCTCCACTCCAGCAACGGAAGACGGCCACCACTTCAACATCCCACTCTTCCCTTACTCCTGGACGGCGTACTCCAGTTCTGAGCTGAGGCATCTGGTCCAGAGCCCGTATCACCGCCACCTCCATGGCCACAGGGAGCCTCATTCGCCCGTCAGCATCTACGGTGCAGAGGACGGCGGCGCCGAACCGCTTTACGCACAGCGAGGCCCGGTGGCCGCCGGATGCTACCAGGACTTTTCTCCAACTGGGCACCAGATCTGCAGGATGCGGGACGGAGACGAGCTGTTTGTGGATGTAAAGCAGAAGCCCCGCGGTGCGGAGATCAAGTCTGAAAATGACTTTATTTGTTCCACCATCGAGTCAAGTGGATCCTATAAGTGCATTAAATGTTGCAAGGTAAGTTTGCCAATGTTTACTGAAGTAGTTTGCTGATATTTTACAAATTATCTTAGTGATATTTTATTGATAATCAAGTTCTAATATTCTGCCATTTAGCCTATATTAGGTTTAAGCTTAATGTCGTTTTAAACCGGCAATGAGATGAGTGTATTTACTTCTTCTTAGTTTGATGTCGAAGTGTAAATGTCATGCGTCGATGTTTCCGCAGGTGTTCTCCACTCCTCACGGCCTGGAGGTTCATGTTCGGCGGTCGCACAGCGGGACGCGGCCATTTGAGTGCGGGATCTGCGGGAAAACCTTCGGACACGCAGTGAGCCTGGATCAGCACAGAGCTGTTCACTCGCAGGTTAGGCCTCTAACTGGAAATAAACTGTTGCACAGGTTGTTATAGAAACTCAAAGGCCCACATCCTGGAGGCAAAGGCCCCGGTTCATTTGCCACCCCCACAACGTCCCAAACCAGTCTGAGTTGTAGTTTTATTGTATTACTGGTGTTCAGTCTAATGTTTTGAGGCATCCCACACTGACCTTTTACATGTTTTACAGGAGAGGAGCTTCAGCTGTAAAATCTGCGGCAAAAGCTTCAAGCGCTCCTCCACACTGTCCACACATCTGCTCATCCACTCGGACACGCGACCTTACCCTTGCCAGTACTGCGGGAAGAGGTTCCACCAAAAATCAGACATGAAAAAACACACTTTCATCCACACAGGTGAGACACCGCACAGACTGAAAGTCAACGTTAAATGAAGAAAAAAAAAATAACAATCTTTAATGCCTCACCGTGCGTAATGCGTAAAGATGACATACCCCAACTGTGTGATCTCGTCATTGCTGCAGGTGAGAAGCCGCACAAGTGCCAGGTGTGCGGGAAGGCCTTCAGTCAGAGCTCCAACCTCATCACGCACAGCAGGAAACACACAGGATTCAAACCTTTCGGCTGCGACCTCTGCGGGAAAGGTTTCCAGAGGAAGGTGGACCTGAGGAGACACAAGGAGACGCAGCACGGACTCAAATGATGCTTTAACATGAAGTCCTGCACTTTGAATGTATTCTGACTGTTCATATGGTCGTGTTTTATTTTATTGTTTGTTGCATTGGGCTACTTCTTCCTACTGATGGATGTAATTAATTATTTAGCCTGAAATATTCTGGTTGATTTTATGGAAATAAAAGTTTATTTATCGAGTGTGTTTTTACATCATTATTAAAATTAAAAAGCATAGCCTTTGGAGTGTAAGCATTGGTTTCCACAGCTGTTATAAAAAAATCTGAAATTATCACTTTTAAATGATCAAATTGTAGAACTCCTGCCTTTTAAATTTACGCTTTTAATTTCAGTCTTTCTACATTTAATTGTTTTCTGAATGATATGAAGACATTTCTCACCATTTAGATTATTTAGGTTTTAATCAATATTTTAAACCTTTTGTTTTTTAAATCCTTCCGTCCACTGATGGCAGGTACGTTATGAAAAACGAGAAGCTGAGTTGAACCATTCAGGCCATCAATCACGTCTCCAATCTGCATGACAGCTCCAAGTTCTATCTAGAAAAACGTTTTGCTGCGTGCGCCACCTGGTCAAAACCAAATATCTCCAGACGCACGAATTGTTAACATACCCATATAACAAATGACATTATGGTGCCATAAAGCTCCACGTGAAGGAAGTCTGGAGAAATAGCGTCATTTTTATGACAGCAGAAGCTCAATAAGCAGCGTGTCCACATGGCGTTTTCACTGGGAAAAGCTGGGTGTGATTTATTTATTTGGCCATGCGGAGGTTAAACATCCACCAAAACTTCAAGGATCTGATTTGCACACATCTCATCACAGATTGTGTGCAAAGTGCACAGTGATGGAAAACAGCCTGCAGACCAGCGGGGGAGGAAGTATTCAAATCCTTATGTAAAAGTATGCAAGTATAATCAGAAAAAAATTGACTTTAAGTAGTAAAAGTACAAAAAGTAAAAATGTGACCTGTGATAGCATTACTGTATATGATTACATTATTATTACTCATGCATTCATATAAAAGAAGGATTTTATTGTTGGTTGAGTAGATCATTTTGAATTATTTGGTAAAAAGGGGATTTAATTATTATTTCCATTATGAATGAATTTGCTGATTTTTTTTTTAAATTTTATTTATTTACTTTTTCCCATTAATTGATTGATTTTTTCTCCTTTTTTTGGTTTGCAAAAATTCTGAAAATATGTAGAAATGTCACAATTAGTCCAAAGTGACACCTTCACAATGCTTTGTTTTGTCCACACAGCAAAATTATTACAAATTAAATAAATGACTAAAAGGAAATGTAGCAAATCATCACATTTGAGAAGCTGGAACCATAAAATATTTTGCAATGTATTTTTAATCACAGTTTACATAAATTTCTGTCAGCTGTACTTGTGTATACTGATGTAGTTTAATTTATAACAAAACATTATATTACATGAGCTACTTTTCTGTGCAAAAATCTTCATTTGTAAAATAAACTGTCAAACGATTGCAGTGAAGTAAAAAGAACTTAATATTTCCATCTATATCGTAGTGAAGTAGAAGGTGGCACGAGAAGAGAGTACCTCACATTTGTACTATACAGTACAGAACTGGAGTACTTCAATACACTTCACTACTGCTGCAGACTCCACTCCTGTATCCTAGATTAGGAGTAAACACACGATACAAGTGATAAAATGAGCTTTTCTTTCAAAAGTTATTATAACCAAATTTATTTGTGGAAAACAAACATTGTATTGACATCATTCAGTCCGTGACCCTGAGTGTAAATTTATTATTCACACGTCCACATCTGGCTGTGTGCGTCAGTGTGTCGGGGTTTTAAACAGTCGGACTAAGTTCAGAAGGTCCTGCTCCTGTAGGCCGAGCTCCTGCATCAGTGTGTTCAAATACTCGGCTGATGCCGGCGTGTCCAAGGCTTCTCGCACCACCGGAGA